>JAOVVB010000037.1:0-15000 GCA_028570985.1 Heterobranchus longifilis
TTTCTCTCTCTCTCTCTTTCCCTCTCTCCCTCTCTCTCTCTCTCGCTCTGTATCTCAGGGCGACATCTGATCCTCTCTATTATTGATGCTGTTCCTGGCTTGTTATGGATAATAAAAAAGACCCGTTCATCAAGCCGCTTCCATTCATTTATCATCTCGTCCTCCATCCCTCTGTATCCATTATACTGAAGGCACGTCTTATTTACTTTCTTAGGGAGACGTCCGATTAATTTTAGCAGCCGGAGATGGAGCGGGTCCAGTCGCCGCGCTGAATGGCACCTGAGGAGAAATTATTATTAATTCACCACAGAAAGGAAATTAGAAATTAGGAAGTGAGCTTTGGGGATTTATATATATATATATATATATATATATATATACACACACATGTCACCTTTGTACTAATCTTATACCTTAATCATTAATATAACAATCATCATCATTATCATCATCATCGTTATTATCAAACACTTCACTTTCATGGGTTGATGGATTGAAGGATGAGTAAACAAGTAAAGTGTCTATTTATATCTGAGCAGGATGTCTTGATGCATCTCTTCCCCTTTTATCCGCGTCTCCAGCGTCGTGTCTGCGGGTCGCCCTGACCTCCTGAAGTGATTTCCGTGTAATGGCCGGGTGCTGAAGGTCACGTGCAGGTCAGAGCTGGAGGAAGAATACAGTAATGGTGACAGACTCGGTCATGCGTGAACATGCGATGGCTTTATTCTCTGAAAAACAGGAAACAGAAACGCAAAGCAGGACGATGAGACAGAGGGAGAACACTGGGTTCATGTTCATGTAAAAACTGCTGGCAAAAGATTAAATACAAGGTAATACTTTTATCTTTTTCATCTTTGAAAAGCATGGTTTATTTCATCAGATCTGTTTGATTTAGAATCGATTCATTTACGTTATACCAGCTATAAACAGCTGTTTCTTTACCATTGTGTCTTCTTTTTTATTCTCTCTTAACGTTAACAAAACTCAGCTTACACAGAAACCACAAACTGATCTGTCCCTAAGACAGACAGACCGACAGACAGACAGACAGATCTGACACTGGAGACTCCCTCCACAGGTGTTTAACCATAACATATAAGGATGAGCACATTTATATAAACATGCGTTACTGCCAGAGCTGCTGTTTTAGAGAATGAATCAACACCTTCTGACCAATCAGAAGCCAGAACTCAACAGCACAGTTATTCATTAATTCATCTGCTATGGTGTTTATCCTATACCGGGTCACGGGGGGCCTGAAGCCTATCGCAAAACTCCTCCTGCACACACACACACTACAGGCAAACTGTAGAACACCAATTAGCCTAACCTGTATCTGGACTGTGGGAGGAAACCGGAGTGCCCACAGGAAACCATGCAAACTCACACACACACATACACACAGACAGACCTGAGGAGGGAATCGAACCCTGGACGCTGGAAGTGTGAGGCCACAATGCTAACCACTACGCCACGGTGCCGCCCACAGCCCTGCTAAATGAAGTGTAATGTGTGTAAAATGCTTCATTATTAGTCTGGGCTGAAGATAATCACAGAGTGCACGCATCGTAAATGTTCCAGCTCATCATCATCACTCAGAGTCTTTACTATCAGGATCTGAGAGATGACCTGATGTTCTTTTCTTTTTTCTTGGCATCTTGTTGGAACACAGCAGTCTGAGCTCGAGTGAGCAGATTGTTTATCAGGTGTGTGTTTTGTCGTGCAGATGGTGCATGTGTGTTTGAGAGAGAGAAATGGAGAAGGAGAGAAAATGTGTGTGTGTGTGTGTGTGTGTATGTGTGTGTGTGTGTGTGTGTGTGTGTGTGTGTTTGCTGTACTTCTTGGCCTTCATTACCTCTTTTCACTTACAAACGGACAGAAAAGCACTCAGGTGTGTGACTTCAGCATCGTATTCATCTTTTCCACATCATCAGGCATCTTCGCCTCTTTATCTCAAGCCTTCATCCTGCTTCTTCATCACACTTCTTCATCTCGAACCGAAGCGGTGATGGAGTTTTACATTAATGGAATAAAGGAGACAGAAAACCAGCTCTTTGTTCTGTTCTGTATTTACTGTCAAGTCATGGCTCAGACATCGTCACATTACAAAGTCCAAGCCGACTTCCATAGAATCAGGACGAGTCAAACTCGAGTGCAGGAAAAAAACAGAAAAAGACAAAATCTTCAAACATGAAGATGGAGGTGATTTAATGCCAGAACCCTGAAGCACCCGAGGCACAACTGCAGCATGAATGAACATAAAACAGCTCATAACACTGAAGTGGGGGGAATCAATATAGATAACAAATCTGCTTTTAAAGGTCCTGTGTACTGTATATTCCCCTATTTCTTTAGCAGAGCTGCCCTAGCGTGAATGCATACTGTTGATCAGCTCTGCTGTCCTCTAGGGGGCGCAGCTCAACAGTAGCTCATTTACATAGACACTGAAATGTCATTATCTCAAATGGCATTATCTGAGGGGTATTTTAGCTGGGGCGTTAACACACACACACACACACACACACAAAACTAGGGAAGCTCTAAGACCGGTGTTCTCTTGTTGTTAAAGAAATTATCAAATATGGGACCTTTAAGCCCATAAGAAATGTTACTATGGTAAACTGATGTATGACAACATGTCAAGCTAATACATACCATAATAATCCATAGTGTTACCATGGTGCTTTAGACATTACCATAGTAAACACCATAGGAGTGCACCATACTTTAGAGTACCAGGGTATAAACTGTGGCACTTCAGCAGGCACCCAGTCGAACTATGGTGTGTACCACAACACTGTGGGGAATGCTGGGGTACTTACTGTACCCAATAAGTACCCTGTTATTCACCACAGCACTGTGTATTAGAGCCTCTGGAGGGAACCATAACAGGGAAAATGGCACTGCGGAGATTAGTGTATGAATATTACTCTCACGGTACATAAACACTTATAACATTCACGACACAAACCAAAGCAGCACAACACACTACAGTACACACTCCTCTGGACCGTCAATATGGACCATGGTAGAACCAAGTACTGTAGAGCAGAACATTACAGAACAGTACTATATCAGCAAATAAGTACTAAGTATCAAAAATACTGTGGCACTACATACCATGGTACAGGTACCATCGGACTACCATAGTACCGATACCATGGGAAAATATCTTATGGGGAGAAACACAGTGTGAAAAAGCTCAGACACTTTGATATCTGTTTATGCTGCAACTCTGACGAGGACGGGCGAGACCTGGAGGCAGACGTAAGAAATAATGCACGCTGACGGGTTCTGTGATGAGAACCAGAACCACTGAGGGTTCTCTAATCACATGACAGGAAGTGATGAGACGAGGACAAGTATAAGTAAGAGGGGGACAGAGAACAAGAAACTACTGATCACACACACACACACACACACAGTTCACATGCAAATAATCTTCTACTGATTATACTATGTTACTGTAGGTCTGTATTCCTGATTCTCAAAATCCTCCTGTTTCTTTTTAATTGTCTTACACATATTTTTTATTGTTTTTTTCATCACTTTTTTTCTTCCTGTTGTTCCTGACATCTCTGGATGTTTTGAGTTTTTTTGTCCTTCTAAGTTGTTGAGGTTCTCTGTATTCCATCTAATGTTCCTGGTCACCTCTAGACCCTGAGTTTCCTCTTATATTTTTTCTTCTCATCTTTTAAATCTTCTAATGATTGTCTCTAATCAACTTTACTATCTTTACTAGTTTTACTAGATCTGGTATTGTGATCGTCCCCTGTTTGTCCTCAGAACTCAGGTTCAATGCCCTTTGTAACTGGTTTGGTAATCTCTTGTGAGTTCTCCAGTGAGTTCTCCTCTGAGTTCTCCAGTGAGTTCTTTAGTAATTTTCTTAATGTAAAGCTTACTTTGCTCGATTCCACAGTTCTAATTCCTGCAACAGTTTCTGGTTCTTTTCATGTTCTCCTCATTCTCTAGTTCTCAGAGTGACCAAAATCCAAAAATATTTCCTCAGAACCTTCATGCTTCTATTATCCTTCATTTATACCTCTATAATGTTTAAAAGCAGTCTCTTCCTCCTCCTCCTCCTCCTCCTCCTAGCCTGGGGTCTGCAATCATGCCATCAGTCACCTTGGTTCTGCTCCCTGCTGCACGGCCAGTCACGTCACTCACCTGAGGAACACGAAGAACCGACAGGTCTTCAGACAGTCACATGACAATCAGCACTCTGACAGATTATTCTGGCTCAAAGGCTTCATACATGCTTCCTGGTTCGAGCTTTATATAGTGGTTCTACTCGGGGCTGTGTGAGAGCCAGTTCTCCCAGAGGGATCAACCACAGAACTCTTCAGGGCTCTAAGATAAATGTAGACTCTTGGAAAAAGAATTGTTATGCTGTGTTGTTTACACAGAACCTCTTAAGTCTCTCAAAGAGGAAACATGCAGAAGTAAATGTTCTAACTGTGTAGGGATTGTACAGTATAATCTATGGTCTTCATTTCCAGCTCTTCTGGAGATCCATGGAGATCCATAGAGAATCCGAAGAACTTTGTGTAAAACAAAATCTTCTGTTATTTTGGGTAATGATTTTAGAGCCCTATATATTACTGTACAGCATTATAATGTTTGTACACTATGTTCTTCATTTTATCTCTATTGGAGAACCTTCAAAGTTTTTTTGTAGAACAGCGGATTTTCATGAATGATCTCCATTCATTAGAATTTGTCCTAAAAGGTGGTTTTGTGGTTTTATGTGCATCCTACAGTGACCCAACTATTACAAATTCTAATGAACAGATATCATTTGTGAAATCTTTCTGTTCTACAAAGTGAGTGAGGAACCCTTATGTATTTAAAGAACCCTTGAGGAACCTCTTTGTGAGTGGGTGGAGTGATGGCTGTGTGACTGACTGATCTTGAGGTGTCTTTACATAGTTTAGAGTTCTAAAGAGACCTGACACTCTGTCTAAAAGAGAAAGTATAAGAGAAAATGAACAAAGGTTCCACAAGATGAATAAACTGAAGGTTAAGCTCTGACCCTGTCTGAGGAAGATGTAGAGAGATGGAGGGGAAGTTCATGTAGATGACGATGTTCTACAGATTGCCAGAACAGTTTTAACCTCATTAGAACTTGACCAAAATCTACAGAGCTCAGTAGCTCTCTGGTTCTCTTGTAAGTAAAACTTTTTCTTGTAGGAATTTTAGGTATAGAGGGAAAGTACAAGCACCACCACCCCCCCCCCCCCCCCACTCACTTTGTCTATTCCACACTCAGAATTATGCGCTAATAAACCGCCTGTGCGCTTCAGCATGTTCTTTCTGTGAGAGAACACCTTTTATTAGAACCCCATCCATTTTGTTGGTGTTTAAGGTGCTGAGATACACCCGGCCCCTCGTTGATCTAAAACAGCGGGTTATAAATGGGCCGTGCTGACTCAGGAGCGCAGACTCAGATTTAACTCCGGATGAAAAATGTGAGAAAAAAAAAGAAGAAAAAATGAAATAACAGGACTCTCATTGAGAGCGTGTGCGGGTTCCACAGCGCCGTGTCCTTTGCGCTAAATGTCAGTGTTCATGTTAATTGACCGACACATCGATTTCTCTTTAGCGTGTTCTGACTTGGAACTGACTCGCCAGACACGGAGGAGGAAATTTCCTGTCTGTGTCAGTGTGTCGAAATGATGGAAATATTATAAAGATTATGTTAAAACATTTTAAATCTATAAAGGTTCCTTTTTTAGTTTTAAGGGAATTATTCAAGCTTCTCGGTAGAAGAGTTTTTCCTACCAGTAAAAAAAATCCTTTTTTTTGTAAGTTAATAACTCCTAATTAGCCAAAGCATCCTTAAAAAAGTTGTTTTTAAGGAAATTTAAAAGTAGATTGATACACATTTTACATATTTCATACAAATATCCATACTCTTTTTGATTGTGTAAAGATGCTTTGCGACAATGGAAGGAAGGAACCTTGAGAGGAACCAGACCCTCTCTGGGTGATAACAGATAGCAGGGATTGATCTGCACTCATACTGTGTGTTAGGAGGCTGGAAGGTCAGTATAACAGGAGATGTGGAGAAGTTCATATGGAGTCCAGTTCATTACTGGAGGATCAGGTACAAAGCTCTTAATCGCTCTGTGTAGATCAGTACAGTCCTAGGAAGAACTCTTACAGGAAGCCCGAACAAGATCTTTCCCTGTACAACTGCGTGTCTCTAGAGCATTTTTTATGCAAATGAATGACATTTATTTGTCTAACAAATCCTTAAGGAACCATTTTTTTTCTTAGAGGGTACAGTCCAAATTGATGCCTATTAGTTTCACATAGAATCTCAATACTCGGTTCAGTCTGTTAGGATGAAACGATCCGCGATCTGTTGTCATGTCGGTTATAAAAAACAGCAAAGGATAAATCTATAAAATCCATATGTCTGCTTTATCGCTTGTTTTCTGTGAGCGCTTCGCTGGTTAAGACAACACTTTCAGAAGCGTCACTTTGTGCTCCTGCCCGAGGCATTTTCTCTGGCTTTGGGTTTTAACAAACCGAATCAGAGGAATGAAATAAGTCCAGCTGCCGTTTCCTGCTGAACTCGAATCAGGTTTTAATCAGCGTGACGGCGACAGAGGCACAGAGGGATGATGGAGCGATTACACACAGAACCATGATCGTCTGAGACGTGCCGTTAAACAGTTCTGTTAAACTTTTAGAACCTCGGGAGGGTTTTACACGTGGTGTATGTTTGCAGCTCTGAGTTTATACAGCTGAGAACATCACCTCTAACTCAGCTTTACAAAAGGACACAAAACAACTTTCCCCAGGGACCATTTTAAAGAGACTTAAACCCTACTTGGAATGCTTTCTGAAAAGGAAGTAGGGTTCTAAATAGAACATTTTGTGTTTCCTCAAATTGATACCTGAGGAATGTGTGGGTCAAGCAGCACTGGGAAACTGCAGTCTTAAAGAGATGAGAGAACCTAATGTTTAAAAGCTACTGATAATGCTACCTGAAACCTTCTGCGATAAGATTCTGTATAGACCCTTTAAAGGTTCCCTAAAGAGACAACCAAACATCCCATCCTGAGGTGGGGAGACTGGGAAAAGAGAGAAAGGTACAACTGGGGGGAACTGGGAGAGCTGGGTGTGTATACCTCAGGAAACTGGGAACCTTAAAAACTTAAATGGTGGGAACTGACAAGACAGAACTAGTGGAAATGAGAAGCTTAAAATTGAAGTATATAAGAATTATCCAAAAAAACGAGGAGGATTTAACAAAGAGAGAAATGCTGAGGTAGGAAGGAACATTACATTCTGAAAAAAAATTATATTATAGGTTCTTCCCTATAAAAGGATGAAAAATTAAACTCTTTTAGATGGAGGAACACTCGGCTGAACGGTTCTCTGGAGAAAAATTATAATTAGGGAAACAAGGTGAGAATATAATTTCATATTATTACTCTACTAGTCATATTATTCCTTTAACATATTTTTTTCTAAAAAAGTGTTTCTATAAGTTTTCTATAAGAAAAGCAATTTAAAGCAATTCTGGGAACAATGCAGAACCTTGAGTGGAACCTTGAGCCAAGAACAGCAGCAGTGAGTTTCTGCCGTGTGATAATTCCACCTTCATCTGGAGTGTTGAAGCGAGCGCTCTGAGGATCCGCACTGACAGAGTGACATATCAAATATTTGCAGACTTTCCTCCACATGAAACGTGTCAAATGGAGAAAAAAAAGGTTCCAGTTGTCGGGTCTGGATGAGCTGTCGGTCTGAAACGAAATGAAAGTGTCTATTTTCGAGTAAACAGAGGTGTAGAAGTACCTGTGAAGGTTCAGGATGAGGTCAGGAGCAGGACTGACAGCTGAAAATGGAGAATCGTCCTTTTCCTCCCGTGGCTTTATGAACGCAGAGCAGCGCCGGAGCTCCTCCACTTCTACAGCCCTTAAACTGATGGAATCGAAACGCTGCGGAAATGTCAGTGATGTCACGGGAAAGGTCAGAGATAACGAAATACGGACAAATCCTCACGCTACATGTTTATACTCGTCTCTGTTCTGAGGGAGAGAAGATCTGGACTGCAGAACCAGAATAAATATACAAGAGGGAAGGTTCTTTAATGGGTTCTTCAGCCTCTTTACTCACTAATAAGGTACTCCATGCTGCACTCCCACATTACTGTACTGTAGTATTCTTGTGTTCTTTACTATAGCATGCTAGTACTCTTTACTGTAGTCCACTAGTACTCCTCAATGTAGTCCACTAGTACTCTTTACTGTAGTCCACTAGTACTCCTCAATGTAGTCCACTAGTACTCTGTAGTATTAAGCTAGTAATTTTTACTGTAGTATGCTAGTATTTTAGCATGCTAGTACTCTGTAGTGTGCTAGTACTTTTTACTTTAGCATTCTAGTACTCTTTCCTGTAGTACGCTTGTACTTTTTACTGTAGTACATTAGTACTGTTAATAAAAATAACAATAAATTGAAAAAAAAGGACATCAATCAGGACATCTCTCATACCACACACGCACGCACACACACCTAAACATACTACTGAGTGAATTCTAAGAGAAAGCAGTAACGAAAAATCTAATTTTATTTTATATTTTATTGTATTAATTGAAATGCAGTTTCTTTAAAAGCAGAATGAAGTCACTGTGCTCCAGTTCTGCACATCTATTACCTGAAGGCCACAGTACAGACCAATTGATGTGAAACACACACACACACACACACACACACAGACAGACAGTGAAGTTCTCCAGTGAATGCTCATTTTTAATGGAGAATCGATCTGAGAATCAGAGATAGATAGCTCTCGTTCTGTCTCTAATAATCTGATAAAGGAGCCGTAATTACAGCACGCGTGCGCGCACGTACACACACACACACACACACACACACGCTGAACCTTCACATCGCAGAGGAATGCGGTACATTTCAGGACTGAACCTGCAGGAGAAGCGTGTGGCCTTCAGGTCCGGTTAATAACCTCCAGTTTTACATGAGTCTGTTTCATTACACGTACCATATTAGACTCATAAAGAGAGAAGACAGATGCACCTTCATCTTTTGCTTGTTATTTTGTTCTGTTCGTTTTTTTTTAACTAGGCTCCTGATAACTTCGACCTTTTCTCAACTGTTTATTCTTTTGATTGGTGAGCATCAGGACTCTCTCTCTCTCTCTCTCTCTCTCTCTCTCTCCGACACTTTCTGTCAGGACTAAACCACTTCACCATGTGGAAAACTGCTTTATATTATACATAACCATAATGACACACACATACACACACACACACACACACACACACCAGAAGAATGATGACTAAGCAGCAGAACCGTGTCTGTGACACTCCGGGGCTTAACTGGGACAATTTCATCCAGTGACGGATTTTATCAATTAAATTGCTGATAAGATTGGAGGATTTTTTTTATCTTATTAACTTTAAGAGAGAAAGAGAGGGGTGAGTGTAGTGACTGGACGAGTGTATATACAGTAGCTGCCATAACGTTAGTAACCACAGAAACAGGTTTTACAAACATACGTATATACAGTAATATGGAAGTCTCGCCGATGTGTGTTAACGGTTCGATTTCAGACATCAAACTGTGTATCGTACAAAACTGGTCATAAAAACAACCGAGGCAGCACGGTGGTGTAGTGGACACTCACCACCCTACAGTATATACAGGAAAATCAATATAGATAAAGGTGACGATGAGAAACAACCGAAAAAACAGCCAGAAAAACGTGATCATGTGTACTTCTTTCCCTGTGTGACCCATTTTTACATTTTTGCTCAGTTATGTTTGTGTAGTTAAAATGAACTAAAATTTTGGGCTGGAAAAAAATAACACGTCACTCTATACTGTACGATCATGAGCCCTATACAGCAAATAATAATGTGTAGTTATTGGGGCGACTCCGGGGTTTGCTCAGTTTAAGAGAGATGCAAACTGCAAAACAGCAGCTAGTTCATGTTGTATTGTATATTTCTTCTTCTTCTGCTTCTTCTTTTGTTGTTTAACGGCGGTTGAAATCCAGTACATTAAATTACTGCCACCTGTAGGCCTCAGCTGGTCTGTCCTGACCAGACCTTCTTTACAAACGTCTGACGCATCCGTCCCTGATCTCGTCTTGTCTTGTTCTCTGGATCTTGAACTCTTCTTCTGCTTTATCCAACACTTCCACACACTCTTGCTTCTCGTTTCTTCTCTCTTCATGAAATCATCACTGGCCTGTCTCATCACTTGCTATTGATAGCCTGTTTGTTGCTAGCTATCACTAACCTGTCTCATCATTAGCCTGCTGAATCGTGTGTGCATGGCTAAGCTAACATTAGCTTCCATCCAGAGAAGGACAAACTAGCAAAAACCTTAACTCACCTAAAAGTTCTCTCTTTCCAATAAAATACTCATGGAAAAATAAATCAGTCAATTTTATGATTACTTGTGTAAAAGTAAGAATGTATCGAGTTAAAGCCTTATTAAGTATCCAGTACAGTAACTTCAAAGGATCTCTATCTGTAATATTAGAGAACACGTGTGTAATCCGAGCTCGCGTTACAAACCGCTTCATTATAAACTTCACTAATGTTCAGTGTTCACTGTCAGCGTTACTAATGCATGATGGGTAAAATACAGAGTTAGAACTCTGAAGATTCATTATTTTCACAGTGTGTTAAGTTGCAGTCGTGTACAGAACCTGGATTAACTGATATTTTTTATTTCACTGATTAATCTGTAATAAATTATCTTTTTTTTAATGTTGTTTATGACCTCACACACACTCGAGCGTGTGTGTAAACTGTACTGTGAAGGAGGAGGAGCCGAGGAGCTTCAGGAACACCAGCTCTGATCGTTTCAGCAGTTTCACTTCATCTGTTCCTGAACTGAAGAATCTGAATAAAATAATCACTTTCACACCTCGGCTTCAGTCGTTATATTAATGAGATTAATTTCCTGAGTGTGAGACCTGACAGGAGCGCTCGCTCTGCAAACACGTGGTACAGGGAAGCTAATCTTAACACGCCTGGACTCGTCCTTTTAACACACACACGCACACACACACTGTGCAGGAGTAAAACCTGCCGCAGATACACAGGAAATAAACTCGATCTGTCCAGTTAGAGCCGGACAGGCAATTATCTCCTGGTGAAAAGGTCAGATTATTCTCTCTCTCTCACACACACACACACACACACACACACACACACACACACACGAGCAAGAGCAAGACTTTACAATCACCGTCTGGCCCGCGCATCACACACGAGTGACGTGATGCCGTGACACGCCTCCTTGCAGGATTTTGTGTGTGTGTGTGTGTGTGTGTGTGTGTTAAGTTTGCAGGATTGTGTGTGTGCGTGTGTGTGTGTGTGTGTGTGTGTGTGATTAGAGAAGATAAATCATCGCTCCACCAGTTGTTTCTTCTCTCCAGCTGCAGTGAGGTGAGGAGACAAACTGCAGGTCAGAGCAGTAACACATTTTAGAAACGTTTCTGTGGTTCTACACAAAAACTTGTCCGTCTGTCTCACAGCATCGGAGTCTAATGGAGAGATCGGTCCTTTCTGTGTCCTGTTCTGCCCAAGAATCATTTTAATCTTTAATCCAGACAGTTGATTAGTTTTTTTCTCTTGCTAAAGTCTAATGTGGCTCCATCAGAGCAGTTGGAGGAACAACATCCACATGGCCAGCTTCAGATCCAGGAATAATAAAGAGAATCAGACAGAGAGAATTACATGCCAGAAAGACTCATGTGAGAGAGAGAGAGAACTAGATGAGAGAAATAATCAGACTGAAAGGATCAGACAAGATCGAGAATCAGACGAGAGAGAGTCAGACAGAAAACCTCAGCAGTGTGTTGGTTGGATGTTTAGAGAGATCGCTGATTAACAGTCACACTTATTGTTCCTGTCTGAGGCCTTTGTGTGTGTGTGTGTGTGTGTGTGTGTGTGTGAGAGAGAGAGAGAGTGACAGACAGACAGAGAGAGAGAGAGAGAGGGATGAGGGAACCGATCATTCCAAACTTTTAATTGAAACCAATGAAGACTAATCACGTCAGACTTCTCCCTGCAGTCGTTACATTAATTAAAGTCGTTCCAAAGTTTGCAACGTGAACAGAAATTTTTATACACGTGATAATAACACTTCAGGGTGCAGCCACTTTTAATTGTTATTCTTAATTCATTCATTTATTTGTTGTTTTTTTAGTAGTAGTATGAAACATAATTAGTTATTAGTTTCTCCTAATTGCAATTTCATTTAAATAATAGAATAACAAGTAAACGTGCATAATGAGGAGTCGAGCTGCAGAAACGAATGGTGTCTCCACCTCACCGCTGTCCATGGTGCTGATCATTAGCACTGCAGCTGTCAGTACAGTCTGGTTTAACCTCATCACCCTCTGTATCCTGTCACCTAATAACAAATCTATTCACCATCACACTCACTTACAGCTTGACCTTTGACCCTTCATGGTGTATTAGCCAATAAAGAGCAATAAACCTCTGTGAAAAGAGCGCGGCGTTAGTAACGACTCCCAGGAGGAGGTAGAGGACAGAGAACGAGGGAATTCCTTCTGACTGGATCTTTAAAGCAACAGAGAAGCTGATCAGCGAGATGGGAAAGGCAGGCTGATGAATCGATTCCAACAGAAAGTCGGTTCATTTGGCCAAAGAATCTCTTTCATCAGAAAGTCGATTCATTCAGACTCATAAATCTCATCTATCAGAGGTTCAAATATTTCAGCAAAGTTATTCAGACCTCATATTTCACCTCTGTGTTTGACCTTCATTACTGAACCAGCTTCTTCCTTCTTCCTCAGCACAGAGTCGCTCCACACCCACATCCGAGGAAAGGACGAAACGGAGGACAAAACAAACGTTTTATCAGTTTGTGTAATAAAAGACACATGCAGGGTAAAATGTGACCTTACAGACACACTGACACTACAGTACATAAGCATGAAATACGTCTGAAATGTTTCAGAATGAGCTGTTATTAGTGTTTATGTAGGTTTATTAATTGTGACTTCTGTATATTTCAGGTAGCTTCCTGAGCACCATGTACTTTAAAAAATGAAATAATAAAGGGTGTGTGACGGTTAAACCTGTTAAACTCCATATACCGAGCGGTATTTATATATAAATCAGCTATCAGTATGTGAGTATAGCGTTATGTAGCGTTATAAACTCTAAAAGTCATCAGCCTTGTGTGTCCTTGTTGTTGTTGTTATTTTGCTGAATGTTTGAGCAAAGATTCTGTAATATTCACCTCAAAACCGTCCCTTTGTGAGAATTTGTCTTTCCGGTTTCATCGCTCTTTCACTGACGAAGAGTTTGTGCAGATTGTGTGAGAAGAAGAAAACCCTGAGGATGTGCACTAAATCTTTGAGTTTTTGCATCGTTATTGTTGTAAGGCGACCTTCATCATACATGAGACATCATTAAATAAAAACTCTCTCTTAATGACTCACAGATACACACATTAAATATGTCTGTTAGACATGGGCTCTTTAAAGAAATGATTCTAAAGGGTAAAAAGACAGACAGACAGAACGAACGAACGAAAGAAACCCCTGAATGTCTTTGTGCAATTGTATAGTTTTGTATTGTTATTGTTGTAAAGCAGTCTTCAGTGTGCAGATGTTATTAATTAAAAATAGCCTTCTACTGACTTTCTCTCTCTCTCTCTCTCTCTCACACACACACACACACACACACACACATACACACACACACAGCCTGTGTGATGTCTTATCATTCTCGTGCCTTTCAAAACTCACTTTTTTTATATTTTATTTTTTTTCTTTCACACTGATGTTTCAGTATATTTCAGAACACACAGAGAGATTCTTTAAAAGAAAGTGATTATTTAACTCTGTCAGACTCTGTGTCGGTGTGAAACAGTGAGCCATCATTAGCTGTAACACACACACGCCTCTGACGTTTCCGACGTGCATCGATCTCGTGCTGGCCAGTGGCTCGAGGCCAAATCAGTGCGGTAAGTAAATGACATCGCTCACACACACACACACACACACACACACACAGTCTGCTGTAAAGTGCACTGATGAAACATGTGGTCAGTGACGAGGTGCTCTCTCTCTCTCTCTCTCTCTCTCTCTCACACACACACACACACACACACACACTCATTAGGGTGAAAGCTAATTAATTACTTGTCTGTTACATTTCCCAGGGCTCCTGTAAACGAGTCCACGTCTTCATCATGCGAGTCACTGAGGACGTGGAGCTCACAATTCACGTCTGCTTCATTACGCCTCTGTGACGTGAGACCACGTGAGGCAGGAACTACAGCATCCTTCTCGTTACAGTCAGTGATTAATAAGAAATAATTAGAATTATTGCCCAAGAGAGAACAAGGTGTTAGGGCTTTTTCTACATTAGGTCAGAGGTCAAGCTGTACAGAAGAGTAACAGTTAATTCATTTCTGTAAATTGAAAGATCAAATATTTTTAGAACACTTTGTTGCGACACGGCCTAGGTCGATCCGCAACAAGAAAAGTAAAAATAATGATAAATAACTAAACAGAGCGTGAGTGTGTTCACTTGGTGTTTGTTTACGAAGTGAAATTACGCTTCTCCAGAAGTGTGTACGAGCTTCAGAACCCGACAAAACCAAAATAATTAAGTACCTAAGTCCACTGTTTACGTCCACTGTCTGTGTGCTCTGTCTGAGTCTACTGGCTGAATCTACTGTCTGAGTCCACTGTCTGTGTGCTCTGTCTGGTTCTACTGTCTGAGTGCTCTGTCTGAATCTACTGTCTGTGTGCTCTGTCTGTGTGCTCTGTCTGGTTCTACTGTCTGAGTGCTCTGTCTGAGTCTACTGTCTGAGTGCTCTGTCTGAGTCTACTGTCTGGTTCTACTGTCTGAGTGCTCTGTCTGAATCTACTGTCTGTGTGCTCTGTCTGGTTCTACTGTCTGTGTGCTCTGTCTGGTTCTACTGTCTGAGTCTACTGTCTGAATCTACTGTCTGTGTGCTCTGTCTG
>JAOVVB010000037.1:17500-22000 GCA_028570985.1 Heterobranchus longifilis
ATGTAGCATAAAACTATACTACAGTTCAAAGCTTCATTAAATACCACAAGTGTAGGAATGCTAGCATTAATCTGTTATACAGCGTCGCTGACTTGTGGAAGAGACGCATCTGTCTGTGTGAACTGTACACACAATCATCCACCAACACCATTACAGACACAGTGCATTACCTTGCACATTATAGGAATTCAGCTGTTTGGGTCATTAAAGGAGTTCCTGGGAGGCCGGCGTTACAGACGTGAAGCAGGTAGTCTGAGAAAACGTTCTCCCTTGATGGTGTCCAAGCTCTAGTGAGACACTGGGATAAGTGCGTTAGTGTATCAGGGGATTATATAGAGACATAAAGGGAGTTTTTACTCTCAGGACTGAGTTCAAAAGTCACCCTTTGACCTGAACGCACCTGCTCGCCAAAAACAATAGTTTTATAATTTCTGATATAAAAGCTTCATTTTATTCTGTATCTTTCCATGTCCTCATATCTTCCTTCGGTCCCTGCAAATCATCACGTCTGGTGTTGTTTACTGCGCATCATGATTCAGAGCTGTTTTTCCAAAAAGCCGTTCGCTCTGAAAGGAGCGATAACAAACAGAGATTGATTGACTCGGCACATCGAGAGGCCAGGTGTCGCTACGAATCCTTCACACACTGCATTTAAATGCTAATCACTCCGATGCACGTCCGGGATAAACCCTCAAACACACACACACACACACACATACACACACACACAGAATGACATGAATACAACTTCCAATGCAAACAAATAAAAACAGCACAAAAGAGAATAATATTATTAAATCACAGTGAGATCAAAGAGATCAAAGAGCTCATTAGAATTAACAGCTGTAATTGGATAACCGATAATCTCAATACACGTCCATGCGTTACGTCAGGCCACGTGAGGAAAGTTCCCTGTGCTCACACAGCTGCTAATGTGAGTCTCACATCTCTGAGGTTGCCAGATTGTTCTTAATGAATCTTTGAATCTTGAGATCTTATCTGGTGCATTAACAGATACATCTTGGAGAGCGCTAAGACTTATACAACCTTTGTTATAAAGAGTTATAACACAGCACCTTTACATGATATTTAACTCCGGACGCTTTCAGACCAAACCTTATCGTGTTCTGTATATTTTTCTGACTCTAATAATCTGGTTCTCATCCTCACAACTTCACCCGAGGTAACTCGTATTGATTTCAGGGTTCTTTTGATCTCCTGAGTTCTGGCTTGAGGGAAATCAAATAAGAGAGACGATGACCAGCAGCTGCTCTTCTAACCTGTAATAAACAGACAACAAAAAGATCAGAAGAAAACTGATTCACTCACCGTTACTCCAAAGTCTAGCTAATTACTTTTACATGCTCTTTATTAAATTACTATCGAAATAATATCTCATGAAGACCTTTAAGGTCACAGCTTAGTGTGTAATATCTGTGATTGGTGTCTGATCTGTTATCGTTTCTCTAGTAACACTTCATTCACAGGGGTACACTGTGAGTACACTGGATGATCTATTGATAATAAACAGATAAAAGAAGTAAAGAGAAGTTTCAGTGGAAGGAGTCTCCAGTGTCAGCGCTGTGCAACAGTCAGAGGTAGAGCTGTACTTTAGGTTTTCCCACATCTTCAGGACAGAGTTTGTGCTCCTTTGAGATTCTGAGTGACATGACAAGCTGTGAATTCTTTGGCTTATTTACTTAGAGAGAGAGAGAGAATAAAGTGAGGCTGGTGAGAGAACGAGTGTTTACTGTATAGCTGCTATAATGTACGTGCAGGAATTTACTTCACCAATCTTAAATATAGCCTCATACATCAAAACATTTATGTTTGAGAAGGTACGTGTTAGTAATTTGCTGTGGTATAAAACGTGATAGAAAAAGATGTGACGTTATAGGAAAACCATAAACTGCATTTCTTTAGATTTGTGATGATGGAATTATTTACAGGGTGAATTCTGAAAGTAAACACGTGAAAATTTATTTGAATCCTTAATAAACCCAAACCAAATTTCAGTCTTAGTTATAAATGAAGCAATTAAACATGTTAATGAGTTTAACATCTGATGTTAACTCCAAGTGTTATCCTCACTCCTGTTCTCAGCCACACAGTCATAATACTGAAAGAAAAAAAAACACATACAGAAGTGTTCTAGATTCAGATAACTGCTAAACACATTTAAGAGTGATCCACTTTTAAACACGCTCCTTAACCACACGTTCAGCCTCTCATTAGCGACACAGCTGCCGTCCCCGCGTCGCTTATCCTCTGATGTCATCACGCCGATATCATTTCAGAGCTCAGTGTATAAAAACTCCATTTCTCAGTAAACAAAGTTCCAAATGAGTGAGATCTCATCAATAAATACGTAATGAAATTTTCAGCCTGTTTTTGTCTCTGCAAGCCACCAAGCAGCACGGCCAAATAACGAAAGAAAGAGAGAGAGAGAGAGAGAGAGAGAGAGAGAAGTAAACAAAACACTTGCTGTGACCTGATTTGAATGCAGATTGCTTATTTTCACTCCACACTAATTCCTGAATTCATGGGGCTTGCACAAACTGAACATTATTTAGATAGATAGATAGATCTGTCCGTCTCTATATCCGCCTGTTTATCTGTCTATCAACAGAAGAATGTCAGTAATAAATCCAGGAAGAGTTTTGGTAGTCTAAGAAGGTCCAAATTCTGCAATAGTAAACCAACTTTCTTATTAATGTGTAAAATTATACAGTACCTAAGAAATAATATGTACCGACGGACAGACAGGCAGACAGACAGACAGACAGACAGACGAAGAGATAAATATGCAAATGGATAGGATTCAAGGATTCAACCTTCGTATGGCTTAACACTAAATCTGTACAATTCATTCTGAGTTTTCTAAAAGTAACAAAGGGTTAAAATTATACACACATCACACCTAATATTTGGTTGAATGTTCCTTAGCAAGTCATCATCAAGCTTCTGGCAGAATGCTGGTTGGATATCTGATCTCTCTTCTTGGCTGAATCAGTAGAACGTTTAAACACAAGCCACAAATTTCCAAAAGGTCTGGAGCCCCAAAAGCTTAAAGTTATCCTGTTTTCTGCACTCCACAACCAGCTTTGGTTTGTGATTGGGGTCATTGTCCTATTCTGCCAAAGTTTCAACCATCTACTGTAGCTGATGATTTGTGATTCTGCTGAAGAATCCTGAGGTTCTCTTCCTTCTTTATGATTCCAGCCAACTTTCTGCAGTGCACTGGTTCCACTGGCAGCCAGAACAGCCCCAGAGGCTGTGAATTATTAAGGGAAACCTACTGTATGCTGTGGACCTGTAAATGTGTACTGTAAACTTGTAAACCTGTGCTTTAAATCTGTAAATGTGTACTGTACATCTGTGCTGTAAATATGTGCTGCAAGCCTATAAATGTGTACTATAAAGTTTTAATCTGTAAATTTTGTGTACTGTAAACCTGTACTGTAAGGCTGTAAATCTGTGCTGTAAATCTTTTTTAAGGATTTCAGTTCTTTATAATCTATATCACGGTCAAAAGTTTCATTTCTGCCAGGTACCAGTATTGTGTTTTGATTTCGGTGGTGATAAAACCAGGTGAATTCTCAGTATATACAGTAGTATAGTATATCAACACACCTCTTTATCCAAGCCGAGGCATAAGTGTGTGTGTGTGTGTGTGTGTGTGTGTGTGTGTGTGTGTGTGTGTGTGCCGTCTCGGCGAGTGTGTGTTAAATTTCCTCAGACAGTTTTATGCAGAGTGGCAGATCTTTACATAATTCACACCCTTTCAATAAGCACAGAGATGATGAGACACGTTTATGACACATAACCCGCTCTCTGAGCCAGACGACGAGGCTTTCATTCCTTTCCAGCTCCGTCTCCTGAGAAAACGTTGCGTTTCCCGAAAACCTTCAAAGGATTTCACGTTCAAATATTAGACAGAGAATATCGTCTGAGTCGGATGAAGACGTGTTCACATCACTCACTGTCTCACCGTGTACTCACACTCAGATTATCAATAATTACTGGAACACCGTTTAGTATTTGATCGTTTTACTTCAGAAGCTAAACTCACATTTCATTCACATATCACTAATTAATTTCGACATTAATGCTTCATAGATTTGACCTTTTATTCCTTTCTGTCACATTTTGTTCCATTCACTAACTATAAAGTAAGAAGGAAAACTATTATTATTATTATTATTATTATTATTATTATTATATTTTATTTCTCACTATAGTTAGTGAATGAAACTATTACATTTCTTAAGGGAATTTAATAATACACATCTCACAGGTTTGGGACTAAACAGCTGTGTGTCCATAAGAAAACCACTTGTTAGTGAGACTCATCAGATAAAAGGCTTCAGTTTGTTAGAGAGAGGTCATGTGACCTGAAAAAGGTCATGTGACCTGATGAGTCCAGACTGAGCCTATTCCAGAGTGATGGGCGTGTCAGGGTAAGAAGGGAAGGACATGAAGCGATGCTCCCATCATGCA
>JAOVVB010000037.1:77209-90880 GCA_028570985.1 Heterobranchus longifilis
TGTGTGTGTGTGTGTGTGTGTGTGTGCGAGAGAGAGAGAGAGAGAGAGAGAGAGAGAGAGAGAGAGAGAGAGAGAGAGAAAGCACCCAGCCATTATTCTGATTTGTCCCCATGTAGAATATAAACATTATGTAAAATCATTTTCTCATGTGATAACCATGTTATACATTTCTATTTTCTACTTTAAACTAATCCTATACACATGTTTACAAAAAAAAATAAAAATAATAAAATATATAGAGTTTTCGATCAGACTTTATTATGGTCCATTAAAGAAATTCTGCTTGGTATTAAACACCAACACATCATATCAAATAACCAGTACAAATCAACACATTAAGCTCCATTAGGAACCAGTAGAACTCAGTATACTACTATACTGGTATACTACAGTATAATGATTTAACTACTGTACTTTAACTTAAATATTCCATCAGAATTAGAGATAGCTATGTATGTATGTAAGTGTAAAGGAAAATAAATGCAGATTAAACTATTCCCCCATTTCCCCACCTGCGTTAATACAGTTGTGTGCAAAAGTTTGTGCCTCCAAACCTGAACTTGTGCTGAAATTTCTGATGTATAAAAGCATTCTGCGCAATCAAAAGTCCCGCTTTGACCTGAACATCCCTGGTATTACAGTTTTGGTCTAGCATGTGGCACATTCTCTCTCTCTCTCACACACACACACACACACACACACACACGCACACTTCTTAAAATGTCTGTCTAGATGATTCAGAGCTTAGATAGAGCAGAATTTTCAAACCTCATCATAAGGCTTACGGTAGGCAGAATGATGACTGTAGAGTTTGACCAGGAATACGGCTTTACGGTATTCCTGGTGACGTAGCAGCACAAGCTTTATATACAGTGCAGTATGTGTGAGAGTAGAACACGATACAAACAGTAAGAAGACGGAACTAAATTACAGGTTAAATTACTAACATATGTATTTTTATGCTTTATATTATTAATTAAACAGTGAAACTGTAGATGGTGAAAAAATAATTAACAATTGAACGATAAACTTCAACTCCATCTGTCAGACGGCATTAGCACTCAGCGCTCATCTGTGCATTTTGCCAAATTAGCATCAATAATCACAGTCAAAAGGCTGCATCTGCTATTTGTACAAGATTCTCATTCAGGAAATGAAGGAATATCTACAGAATTAAAGACGTGGAACAATGCTAATCAACATCAAGTACAGATTTATTCTAATTTAATTGTTCAGTCTGTGTTTTAATTCCATTTACCATGTCTCCTTGTTCACTTCCTTCAAGTGAACAAGGAGATCATCTACATCTTAGGAGTGCACACTTACAGCACAAAGAGCCCGAAATCTAGGGGTCTAATGGAGGATGATAGGAAAGTGAGAGGAAAGTGAAGGGACCAAGAGACATGAGAAATGATCCCGAGATGCCACAGTGCTACAAGATTCACAACCTTAAATGTTCTGTGTAGAACCTACACCAGAGTGGATCTCCGTCAGAAAAGGGAGAAAACAAATCTTTAATTTGTCAATGAACCCCATGAAAAACTCTATCAGTTTTCTTCTCTTTCGGCAGGAAAATCATGTCCTTCAGGGTCTGATGAGCTCCAAACACACGACAATAATAAATTACAGCTGGACGAGAGACACTCATAAATCACAGAGAGAGAGAGAGAGAGAGGCTGACTGACAGAGAGGGGGAGAGAGATAGCTAGACAGGCAGACAGAGAGATAAAGAGAGTGAGAGACAGACAGACAGACAGACATTTTTTGTTTGATTTGTTGAAACTGAGAGACAGACAGATCTGTCTTTCTCTCCATTGGTGGGTGGTCTCATGTCTCCTGCATAGGTGTGACACAGATTTGTGTGTGTGTGTGTGTGTGTGTGTGTGTGTGTGTGTGTGTGTGTGTGTGTGTGTGTGTGTGTCTGTGTGCGTGCGTGCGAGCGAGCGTGCGTGCGTGCGTGCGTGCGTGCGTGCGTGTGTGTGTCTTAGACTGAAATGGTGGCCATTTGTTTTGTGACCAAATGTTTCTTTTCTTAAAGGAGCTCTTCACCTGTATACATGTAACAGAGTGTAACATAGAGGATATACAACATTTGACCCTCCAGGAAACAACAGGCCCTCGGCGTAGCTTGGAGCGTCAGGAGCGAAAGACGAGCCTCTCCTCCTGCACGGGCCTCCAAGAGACTGATTTGTTAGGGTTGAGGGGACGAAGCACAAATGACCAGAAGTCTTGTTTGGAATTTGGAACGGAAAGACCACCCTCAGATTTGAGCCAGGGTCGCCTCACCAGGTGCTTTTCTCTATTTCGTTTTCCACTTCAGGAAGCTTCGGGTCTCAGGTCTGTGCAGCAGAACACCGGAAAATAAACACACACGCGCATCACCGACACTACGTTACTATTAACTACGGGAGCTCAGGGGATTCTGCTCTGTAACTACCCACGTTGAAGTGAAAATCGATTCTCATTTTTAGACATCGTCCTAAACCATGAATTCAAATTAATCTGTAAAATTGATTTATTGCCCAGCTCTAGCGACACCGCGTGAAACTGTTGTGACATTATTTTCAACAAGACACTTGCTGGATCCTTTCTTCTGCAACCAAACAACGTCTGCACTTCGTCAATTGCACGGCGTAGTGTACGCAGTGTACAGTGTAGTTTTACAGGCTGCAAGTTCTTATAAATCTGGGTCGAGATTGCGGTTGCTATTAACAACGATGGTAGGTTTGTGCAGGAAGTCCCATGTCACGCTTGTGATGGTTCTCTCTGACCAAGCAGAGGTCTGCAGTGTTTTAACTCCACCTCTAGTATGGACTCAGTCCCTCGACCTCGACCGAGGCGGTACCAAAAAGAAGTACTAGGTAGCAGGTACTGCAACTTTTGTTAATGGAAAACCAAAGAAAACGAGTCAAGCTGTGCCGTACTATGCAGTGGGAATGCACCAAAAGTCATTAAGATTCATTATCTGAGGACCAAATTTTATGGCAATAATTAAGATATTTCAGTCTGTACCAAAGTGGTGGATGGATAGATCAACTTACTTTCAGGTTTTTAGGCTTCATGAAAGTTGCCAAGAAAGGCAGACATGTAATAACACAATAAAGACTCCTTCATAAAAGCAACCCTGTGTGATGTGTGTGTATGCCCATGCTCATTATTTTTGCTGGTGTGGGTGTGTTCCTATACATACTCACATGATTACGCGCAAACAAAACTGTAATAACAGGAGGTGGAAGGAGAGGGAAAAAGCTAAAATCAAACAAAATAGAAATAGACAAAGATTAAAGAGATTTACAGAAGAATAAGAAGGTTGGCAATAGAGAGAAAAGGATGGCAAGAAGGATGAAGCAAATAGATGGAGAGAGTTGAAGCAAGCAAACAGTTTGGACTCTCCTGGGAAGGATCTGTTCATCCCACACATATCGAGGGATGAAGGAGAACAAATGTTCCCGGGCCCACAAGTCACATAACAAAGATCGGACCGTGCCACAGCTCCATCAGATTCCTCTGAGCTTCTATTGTTAGAGCACAATCCCCACAAGACGCCATGAGAACGAGCATGGATAAACAGCTCAGCCTTTAGAAAATATGTCTCCTTTTTCTCAGACTAACGCTCAGAGGTCGTGGTGGGACGCTGGGACCCTCTGTTCACATGGAGCGTAGATCTGACAGGAGTCCAGAGATAAAACTTACAGGAAGGAGACGATTTGACTTTGGGCCAGCATGGACAATCCCACAGCCTTGGAACTGTCTAAATGGGATACAGCCCTTTATGAAGGTATTAATAAAGTTATTAAAGAGGTACTGCACACTTAAAGCAGCTACCGATAACTTTTAAACTTTTCACACTTTTCCACCCCTAGCATTTCAAAGTCGTATTATTGTTGGTGCTGCTGTCCATCCATCCATCTTTTACCGCTTATCCTGGTTCGGGTTGCGGGGGCAACAGATTCAGCAGGGGACCCCAAACTTCCCTTTCCCGGGCCACATTGACCAGCTCTGACTGGACATGACTTCCTGCTTTGCTGCTGTCGTAAAGCCTAAAAAATGACCCCATAGGTCGTTTGTATAAGCAGCTCCTTATGACCAATATTTACATTTATTGTTAGGCGGCGCCCTCTAATGGCCGTAGTAATTATGACAGGTGCAAAGCAGGAAGTCATGTAACGTAGTATTAAGACAGAGAAAGTGCATTTCGGGCGGGCGGGAGGCGTGGAGGATGGGTCAAGCAAACACAGGACTTTCACCCAGGAGGCCGCTGTTCGTGTGCCGTTTGAAACTAAAAGTCAACATTGATTTTAACTATAGGTAACAAACGGAAGTGCGTCACGTTTTACATCATGTTCGTAATTAAATCACGTACTTATGTATGGAAAATAAGTAAAGTAACAAATGTACTGATTTTAACCATTTTTTCCTAAACCTAAAAAAGTAGGTTTGGTGCCTAAATGTAACCAACCTGTGACCGTTTCACAACGTTTAAAACTGCGACCGTTATGCTTAGGTAAGAGGACGTGTAGATCTCCTGCCACCAGTAGGACATAAATTTAGCAAACGTTCCCGTGGGTCGTAGTCGAGGGTAGGAACAATGTGGTCGTATACTTTGGAGGAGTTGCTGTACATTACAGCTGTGACAACACAAAAACACACACACACTGGACGCAGCAAAGCCAAGCAGAGACTGTTTCTACAGAATTTAGTGCACACACACCATTCAGCAGACTTGCATGATATTCCTGTTGTCACTTTAGTCCCAGTATGCAGACACGAATAGACAGCAGGAAGACAACAGGTAGCACACGTCAGGAAACAGATCTGACGCAGGGTGGAGCAACAGGAGCACTAATTGGAGATGAGGAGCAGCTGGGAAGGCAGGCAGCGGATCACAGCTGATTAAGGGACGAGTCAAAGGTATGAAGGACAGGGGAGCACCGAGGACATCTGGTGGACAGGTGAGGAAAGGCAGAGACAGAAAAGTGCAGGCAGGAAAACCAGGAGAGATGACCAGCTGTGGCTGTGACAACCAGTGCTTTTTTTTTTTTTACATTTTTAAGATGGCAAGTTGTTACTGTAGAACAAACAAAATGGCTGCACCCAACCTATGTATCCTTCAAAAAACAATAACTGTACTGTAAAAAGAGAAAAGATAATTGCCAGAAATATTTTCAGCTTTTTTAACAGTCAGAATACTGGCACATACAGAAACTGGCACGCTGGATGAATAATAACCAACCTAACCTTGCAGAGAATTAAAGGTTCAAATATGCTCCTAACCTTCAAAAGCAGATTTATCTCTGGGTAAACTGGGAACTTGAGCACAGAGCCACAGGAGTGACACAACAATGAAATGCTTATCAAAAATGAATTGCGGTCTCCCATGACGACCAAAAACTGTGCCAAAAAAAAAAAAATTCCGGGTGAGAGGTTATGAGAACTGCATGCAGAAAATAAAAGCACAGCAGCCATTCCATCGAGGGGTTGTGGTTAACTAAGGTGGGAGTGTGTATATGTTTCCCAGCTCAATATCCTCTTAATATGACACATTCCCAGCAATGTCATTATGTTGCAATCACCCACAACTTACTGATGTTAGACTCCTCAATACGCCCTCACATTTGTGAATCTCCCTTCCTTCTTTTGCAATTTGAACTGCGGAGATAGCCCTTACAATCACTTACAATGTTATTTTATTTCAAGAGGCACACATGCCCCGAGACCACAGGGATGATCCTGCTCAGACATGTCGGAAAAGACAGAGAGGACTGAGTGTAAACTGTTTTTTAGACAGCAGAGATTACAACTAAAAAGTTGGAAAATGACTCTAGAAGAGAGTGAAACCATGTTATGATGACGAAAGTACTGTGCTGCTGCGCTGGCCAGTTTTAAATGGGAGCTGCAGTTTTTTCTGTGCTCACATAGTAATTGTTGTTCAATATAAAATCACAGAAGTTTCCATTTCTATTAGCAACTTCTTGCAGTGGTCCTCACACTTTTTCACATCAAGGACCCCTAGATTGACACAAATTAGACCACGGATCCCCATTTGATAAGCTTTTGTCCCAGGGTCCGCCATCTGATAAAACTTTTGCAATGGATTTATGAAACCCATGACCAAAGTAATCATACATTCTGTCCTTGTGTTACTTATGGATGGAATCATAGTGAAAATAAATGATTCCCCTTTTTTCTGGAGACCCCCTTGAGCCCCGGACCTCACTTTGAGAACCACTGCTGTAGTGGATGCCGATTTGAGATTATCAGCAAGTTTCTTTCAAATCATACAGATAAAAGAAATGCTAAATGAGTTATGACTTCGGCTCTCCAGAGCTACACTAACTTAACTTATCTTAACTCAATTTTCAAGCATATCTTTATGAATGATATAATATTCCATACATTAGAAGGTAAATAAATAGCATATATGAAGACAAAATTCCTACTGTTATTGATTTTTCTCTTCACTTTAAAAGAAGTAGCAGTCATTAGGGGAAGTGGACTTCATGTACATTGCTTTAACATTCAGCTGGTTGCTGCTTGGGAGCCAGGCAGGCGCTTAATGATACGATACGACTTTATTGTCCGTTTACACTGAAATTCATTTTGCATCCATTAGGCAGTTCCGTTCAAGAAACCATTAGACACAGGACAGCTGCACATGTATAAAAAACACCTCAAATAAAAACATCAAACTAGCATTAAACATTCAAGATGTTTAAACAGAATACTTAGACACCCAAAGTGCACAACACGGTACAGAAAGCAACATTCACCAGAAAAAGGACGTGGAGATATGAAGGGTTATAGAAAGACAGTGAGAATGAGAATATTTCCACCTCATGGTCCTGTGGTTTAATTCTCTGCTTTTAGTTGTGCCGGTCTCACAACAAACATATTGATCGTGTTTACATTAATGGGTACGTGAGGAGCTGCAGAGGAGAGGCCCGCCCTGACTTTGCTGCAGTCCCGGGATCACTCAGACAGAGGAGGGCTAATCTCCTGGCCAGACCTCCACCCACTACCTCTTCATTCCCACCCTGCGTGGACAGGAGAGGTACTCCTACTAACACCCACCACCTCTGCCCCATCACCCCAGCTATGCATGCTGTGGGAAAATACTCTAAAGCATCTTTCACACATGTACGCACTGCAAGCCTGAGAAGGTATGTGAGAACGCAAATGTCTGAATCATTCGGACCGGACATTAAACGGACTTTACCCTGCCGGCTCCCGAGTACAGTCTGTGCAATGTCCGATTGAGTCCATGTGTGAGAATTCACAACAAGCGATGTTTCTATCATGCGGCTGGTGAAAAAAACGGAAGAAAACAAACATCTGAGGGTGAAGAAGAAGGGTCGTTTACATGAAGACGCCAATGAAAATGTCCAACTGGAGAGACAATGAGATTCTGGAACTTCTGTCTGTAAGGACAAAGGCTGAACTGAAGAAAAGTTTGCACACTATTTCATGAGTAGGACAGGTCAAAAGACTCCCGCACACTGTCTAACCTACAGATACGAAACATTTATTTGCAACGTGTCGCTACCAGACCTGACCAAAATGGTAAGGGCTGACGCCGAAATCGTCAGACAAATTCAAGGAACAGCAAGAGACTCGGTGGTCTATGACCAAATTACGAACCAGGTACGCAACCACGGTGTAATCTGTGTCATGTCCTGCCGCCGGTACTCTCTACCCAGGCACCACCCCTTATCTAAACCAAACAAGTACAGTAAGTGAGAACGTGACTGACGCAGACAAGCTTCTGTTGTGTGCTACATGTGCGGACATTGTCCGGAGTTCATGTGAGAAAACGGCTTAACGCTGGTACAAAAAAGCCTCAGACTGATCAAAGTCCACATACACGTACACAGACTGTACTGTGCACAGCACAGAGAAGGTGAAACACACTAAAGAGAAGATACTGTAGGTATGTGGAAGTGTAGATGAAGGAAAGAACCATCCGCACCCACTCTGACAAGCCACGACCCCCCCAGACTTAAAAAGCATGAAGGGAATCATCCAGTTGTGGTGGAGCAGAAAAAATAATTGCATCAGAATCAATGTTCTTTGTCTGGGTCTAATAAGGGAGATATCAGAGAGTGGCAGAAGCTTTTAAATCCTGCAAACCTTTGGTCTGTACTGAAGTCATACTGTACATTGAACCCAGGCACAGCAGTTACTGTAGGCTGCTGGGTCTGATGGTAATTAGCAGAGGTTCCATCACAGACTCTCACTGGTGGCATTGGGTACGGATGTGCTGCTGCTGGTGTTCACAGGGATGTTTAAAGGCTTTTGATGCACAGAGGAAAAAGGCAAAAGGCCACAAAACACTGCATGGTAAGGAAGGACTACACAATTTGTGTATGAAATCAAAGGGAAAGTTGAACTGAGCATTGTCTTTTGATGTATGATACAACAAACTATTTATGTTATTTAAAACGATAAATTTTTAAAAGGTATTTTATAACCAACTAGGACCTCAATGGTTTTAATAGGCTTTCATTATGGAACTGTGTTATTAATTTACATTGTGATAATTAGTTTAGACAAAAAGACTGTTGTATGATAAAAGAATGTTATAAAAGAATGTTTTGAAAGGAGTTCTTACTGTATTTCATGTATAGTTTTTTTTTTTTTTTTAATTAGCCTGAAATGTAAAATATTAAAGAAACAAGTCCTCCAAACCATATGACCACATCTCGTTTGTTCCTACCCTCTAAAACGACCCTTTTCGACCCATTTCCTAAATTAGCGCCCCTACCGGTCGCAGGTTTACACACGTGGTTAACTTTTAGGCACCAAATCTACTTGGTTAAGTTTAGAAAAAGAGTGTGGTTAGGTTTAAAATCAATACATTGTTACGTTACTTCACTTGCGTGTGCCTCACACGTGTATACATGATGTAATTATACATGTGCATAGAACGTGACGTAGTTCTGTTAGTTGCCTGAAGTTAAAATAACTCAGTGTTAACTTTAGGTATTAAACAGGACACAAACACCATGTCTCCTGGGTCAAAGTCCTGTGTTTGTTTAACCCACCTGCCCTAAATTAATTACTGTTACATTAACTCCTGCTTTGCTCCCATCATAATTACTACGGCCACTAGAGGGCGCCGCCTAACAACAAAACGGAAATATGGGTTGTAATAAGTTGCTTGTACAAACAAACTGTGGGGACAAGAGTCTCTAAAGAAAAGTTATGCACAACACTTGTTAAAGTCCACCTTTAGTTGTTTAGTGTTCATTATTCTTAATCATATTTTGAATTTTGTTGATTTGTTTTCTAACATTTCATTGTGTTGTTTTTGTTATTTTGTTTTATCAAGTGTTGTTTTGTGCAGTCATGATGATAACGATGGACATGGATACTATTACAGGACGTAATGTGAAAACACACACACAGAAGTATAATATAACATAAATAGATTCCTCCAATCTCGTATCCATTTCCCCTGTATCACTGAAGTTGACCCATGACCTGTTGGATGTAGAGCTGCAAAAGACACAAGCCTCATTACCCAGGCTCCTCTCTGGCAGAGCAGGGTCTTATTTACCCCCGAGGAAGGACAGAAATAAACAAAGATCACCGCTGATCGAGTGATGGAAACAAAACACCGCTGCAGTGAAAAAGGTCAGAGTGGCCGTCTTCCTGTTCAGTGCCCACTGGCTTTCAATCATAAAAAAACTCAAAGTGACGCTCATCTGTGACATTGTCTCAATGATGAAAGAAATGTTGCAGCATTTACACACGTCAATTATATCATTGTGAACTGCTCAGTCTGAGATTGGTTTTACTGACAGGTTATAGACAGTCTGCCAACAGTCACTGTTTGGCAAAATGTAAATGTTCGAAATCCTCCAGCTAAGAATACGTGTCACGTACTACATCATTAGAGGGTAATAAATTAGACAAGTCATGAAGTCTGAAATTCAGTGTATGAAACAGGTTTTCTGGGAATGCTCTCCCAAGAAAAACGACAGCATTTGTTTCAGCAAAAGCACAAAAACAACAACTTTACACTAAAAGTCTTCACTTTACATGAAGAAAACTTTTTATCACATGCCTCCACAATGAACTAAAACAAATCTTGGTTTAACAAGAGCGAAACTATATCAAAACTTTACAAGTTTACAAACTCTCACACTACTTGCACTCATCGGAGGAGTAGTGCACCTGCACAAGCTGTTTATGTGTGAGAATTTGTAAACAGATGTTTTGATCGTTCCCCAACCTTACCCAAGTGGTTATTATTGTACCCATGACGACAAAAGTCCACTAACCTTAACAAAGTACTACTTTTAATTCAAACAATAATCTTTCCCAACTCTTAAAGTTGTTTTGGTGCCTAAACCAAACCAAATATTAGTGTTGTATCAGAAAAACTGCTTTTAACGGCACTGAGATACAAAGTCGTCTCGCCGATAGGGGTGTCAGATCGGAAAATGCTTATACGTGGCAAAGACAAATGCAAATTTTTGGCATTTGCATTTTGAGGACTTGCTGGGTTTTCTGTCTTGATCTCGTGAGTTAAGTGTTGGCTCCGTGATTTCAATCTTTAGTGAAGAGCTGTTCACCAAATATCAACGGCACTGTCCATACATACAAAATATATGTCAACAATCACTTATTACTTCATCCCTCTTTCTAAAAGATGACATCATGAGACCTCTAAGAGCCGCTCTCACTGCTCAATGTCCCTGTCTCCTGCCGGTGAAATGGATAGGCACTATATGTAGATAGATGAATGAACGGCGTCCACAGGTGACGGGAGGGGTCAGCATGGCGGAAGAACCTCTGGGTGGGACGAGGGCGAGGTTGTATGAGCAAATCAATGAGACGAAAAGCTGGTATTGATCCTGCTGGATTTATCCCTCCCAATGTCAACACGGAGCGTCAGTCTGAAGAAGAGACTGTGCCCTGTTTGCCCCGAGAGCAGCAGGATAAATCTCATTCTCTCCTCTACAGCTCATTTAATGAAGGATATAATGGTGTGAGTAGGCTGAACGACTGTTAGCAGACCATTCTGGTGAATAGACTGTAAATCTTTCATCCTCCTCTACAACTGACTTTAATTTGCTGCTAAGCCTGAGTTATAAATCTGCAATGGCATATAAGTGGCTACGCTGGCACACGGAAAATAATGTGTTCATCTTTGGTTACATGAACTTTTCAGATTCGATATTTCCAATGTAGTGTTGAATAGAAACCACTGTTGGAGCAAAAGCACTTAATTTCGTGCTGACGTAATGACTGTTAAAATAAATCAATAAACACCACCATAAAAAGGAAAAGAGTCAATAAAAGTTGAAAGTGTTAAATCAGGATTTCTCAACTCTCTCATCTGAAATCCCATTTTGAGGTGGAGATCTTCAAGAGCACCTGCAGAGTACAGAAGATATATGTAGTATTCAAAACCTAATGAATTCATCTCCAATTCAAAAATATATCAAATAAACATCAATTTATCAGTCGGTAACATCTCCCATGACCTAGTCTGCACATCAAAATAAAAGGCTTATGACCACTAAGTTGAGAAACCTGCATTAAAGGGGCACTTCACTCATTTTATATGTCAAAGTCAACCTACTGCTCATGGGAAATGCTCATAGGTGTTTTTGGTAGTTATTGCTATAATAGCTTGCAGACACTGGGAAGGGTTTTTTCAACATGTAAATAGCAACATATGGGACAATAATGGATTTTATCGTGGATCGCGATAAAAAAACACGTTGATCGTGGTGAATTTCCATTATTGGGATAATCGTGAATATCGTGAATATCTTCACAAATTTGACTGCAGTTTACTACAGTGTGATACATCTGTGATGCAATAAAAAAAATGTGTTTCTTAAAAAAAGTCATGTTTTGAAAAGAAATCGTAATGCTAAGAATTTCACATTTTCATGAGAAAAAAAAGTCAATGTTTTGCGAAAGTTGTAATGTTTACAGAAAGAAATCACAATTTCATGAGAAAAAAGTCATAATGTTTAGAGAAAAAGTCACATTAAAGCAAAATGTAAGTTAAAGTGTTTCCAGTGTGTTTAGTGCCGTTTTAAGACTTTTAAGCATATTCCCTTGATTATTGGGATAATATTGTAAATGGCAGTTATTTTGGCCAGGATAATCGTGACATTACATTTTCATATCATCCCAAAGGTCGAAAACATTCTGGTACACTTTAGTAGTATACTGAAGGCCTTTCCTTCACACTGGAGGCAGCAGGTGTCTGTTCCATCCGCAGTTTTTAACTGGAATAATGTAGCGTCGAGCCACAATTACGCATGGCAGATCTGCAGGTTACATTTTGTGCAACCAGCAATAATCACAGAAGCCCCCATGCTTACGTGCAAATCAAACATGTTGTTTTGATTCATTATTCTACACAGTTTCTTCTGCACATCAACAGACGTGTTGGACACTGACGCATTGACAACAGTTCACACAGTTCCACAAAAAAATTGTGAATCACTCCGTCCCAAGTCCCAGGGAACAATACGTTCTCCTGAGGAAAACTCTCTACGGGATTCCCAAACTGTCAGCGCGTCATGACGGGGATAGTTCTGTGATTAAAGGAGGAGAAAGTAGTGTTCTTTCGGATCCCACCCCGTGTCCAAATGCACCACAGGTGCGCCAAGAAAGCCTGGCCAACAAATTACCAAAATTACATTTGGCATGCTCCCGACGCACTTGGCAAGGCACACTTGACTGCGATCTGGTCAATGCGTGAGAGGTGGCAGCCACCATGCCTCATCATTTAAATTCAACAATCTGAAAAATATAGCCTGCTATTTTTCCTGCTTGGCATCAGGACTGGTGGGCCATAAAACCCACTGCCCCTTAAAAAATAACCTTTATGATGTGGTTGCATCAATGGGACTAAAAGTCAGCATATCTCAGCCTCTACTAGAAAGATTTTGACCATCCCTTTTTTAGTTTCCCAATTTGGTATTGCAGTATTAAATCACTGGAGTACTCTTTTTGATAAAGGGTTTGATATTTCTCTGTCTTTACTAACCTTTCCATTTCAATTTGACAATTTATCTTTCGACTGAAGTGTCAGGTAGCAAGACGAGTAGAAGACAAAGAACAAGAAAGTGAGCGAGTGAACAAGTAAGTCTCTGTTCCAATTCCATAATATATACTATTTCTAAACAGGGTTTGAGTTCACACAGGAAAAGTGGTAAATAAAGTATATTCAAAAAAGTCATAATGTATACCAAAAAAAGTAGTGAGTGATATTTTCTCACGATGCACTGCACAAGGGAAATGGAAGAGCTGCTCACAGCTGGAAACAAAATCAAACAAATCGTGGATGGTGGTGAAACATCTCCACATCAGAAAACTAACTATCTCTATGTTGTAGCCTGTTTGACTTGCATTGGTGCACGTTTTGCAGAATTTCCTATCAATATAAAATACATTTTTGTACACTACCTGCAAAAAACTAAACAATACTAAAACAATAAATATATAGAGCATGCAATCAGTGTGCAATCAGGAGTATGTAATTGAGAAAGTAAATCACCCTGTGTGTAAATGAGGAAGAGTAACTTAAAGGAGCAATAGGCGAAATCATTTCACCGCTAGATGTCGCAGTTGTGCAATGCATGTAAACAAACACAAAGCTGCTCAGCAGCCACTCCTCCCTTTCCCCCCTGCCCTCCTCTC
>JAOVVB010000037.1:104076-117321 GCA_028570985.1 Heterobranchus longifilis
CTTACACCATACAAGACATGACTGCATCAGCTCCACAAACACAGACACACAGAACATATACATAAACATTACCAATATGAGAGCCCAAGTCAACACAACTTAAATCAAAATATAAACTGAACAAAGAACAAAACAAAACACCCACATATATGACAGTATTTTAACTAATAATGCTCGACCCAGTTTCCCAGACTAAACAGCTATTTATAGTTAGATTAATGGCTACCTTGGCTCAGGTGTGCACTCACATCACCTGACCGAGGTGCCTTCTGGGAAACTGAGTCAGCCAACAAAAACTACAACTCAAAAAACAGCGACCTCTGGTGGTGGTCCCTTACACAAGTGTTTTAACAGCTGTTAAAAACAGCTATAAGCAGCTGCTCTTTTTTAATAGCATCCGTTCTTCACACTTGAGGTGCAAATTAAAACAGATGCAAACATGTTAGCATGTTACTGAGAAACTGCAAATGTCTTAATCTACATTCCTTCCCAATTGCAATGAATTAAAAGATATTCTATGCCATTAATGCCAACAACTAATTTGTGTTTGTGTTTTGTGGTTGTCACACAACATTAAACATGACTATAAATGGTAAAACATTGTGGTAGATTCTTTAATAAAGCATTGTAACTGCTGACATATTGATGTGGTATAAATGGAATAAAACATTTCAGGATATTCTGTTATTGGAAAACAAGTATGCAACACAAATTTTGTTCCTGCATAGTTTACTATATTGCCAAAAGTATTTGTTCGTGTGGCTTCACATGCATATGAACTGGGTTTAATACTTTTTGCAATATTGTGTACTGTTATTTTTTAATTGCTTATGTTGTAAAAGTTTAAAAAATGGCCTTTATTCCCTTCAAATTTTGCTTTGGTGACATGGATAATGTTTATTATTTATGGATAATGTTGTTTATTATTACTTTTGAAATTTGTGGCAATAAGGTAAATTACTTTTAGGTATCAGCCCCAAATGTAATGTAACATTATGTTTTCATTATACACTCCTTGGTAGCTGTAGATGTACAAAAATGTACAAAACAAAATCTGTACAAAAACTAGCATATCTTGTTGGAATTGCTCATCTTTCTCCTCTAGGTATGCTCCAATGTTCTCTTTGAATTTATCAAGATTAGCATCAAGGATATGGACTTTCAGGGATAGTTCTTCACCAATTGATTAATGTAGATGAAGACAGATTGTCCTTTGCAGTTATTGAGTAACATGCCAACATGGTTGCCTGTGTATTGTTTGCAAGTGTGAAGAACGGATGCTGTTAAAACAAAACAACTGGTTTTAGTTGCCATACTGTAGATGGCAACAGCTAATTTGTGTTTTGTGGCTGTCACATAACAGTATGTTGTAAAAGTTTAGAAAATTGCCATTACTTCTTTCAAACCCCTCTCTGTGTCTCTCTCTCTCTCTCTCTGTCTCTCTGTCTGTCTCTCTCTCTGTCTGTCTCTCTCTCTGTCTGTCTCTCTATCTCTCTCTGTCTCTCTCTGTCTCTCTCTCTGTCTCTCTATCTCTCTCTGTCTCTCTGTCTGTCTCTGACTGCTGTTTAAAATTAACTCTTATAGATAATTTTGGGGGGAAATACAACCTGGTCTTGCGTTACTAAACAATTACATTTGTACTAACAGATTAAACTTATTGCTAGTCTCTTTTTACTTTCTTATTTTCTAGGAAATAAAATACTGGATGTTTATTTAAATTTAGCCAAAGCTGGTGTGTTTTCACACACCAGTCTCAATCAAACTAAAGTGCTGCAGCATAAAGATGTGTAAAACAGCTAATCTCCTGTTAGCGGAGTAGCTAACATCTCAGTAAAAATGAACAGTAATTACTAGAGTCTCTGATTTCTCTGCTTTATTTCTGATAAACGAAGCTAATCCTCTCTGCTGGTGTCACATGGCATGCTCATGCTAACCAGCGTACATTAGCAGGTTAACGTTTCCATGCTAACTGTGTAACTAAATACTATAAATAACATAATTTTACATTCTACTACACTATAAACACTATAAACACTATAAACCCCCCCTAGTGTGATGCTAGCTGTGGTGTTAGCACAGGCTAACTGACCTGTGAGTTTATCCGCACTTCATACATTTAGTAAACGTCTGAACTTATAATAATAATGTATAAAACTCAAGGGAACAGGAACTTTATTTTTCCTCTACAAAAGTTTCATATGTTTGAAGAGTCGTTTAATTTAATGATATTTAAATCTGAGATTATTTAAAAGTTTTTGTTTTTTAATCAAAAACATTTTCAAGCATTAAATAATGTTTTTACACGCATTTATTAAAACTTTATAAATAAGTTTAAATGTTGCCTTATCTCCTGATGTAGAATATTACAGAAAGATATTTACAGAAACTCTCTCACTGACAGTGTGTGTGTGTGTGTGTGTGTGTGTGTGTGTGTGTGTGTGCGCGCAGCCATCATTAAATAACTTTAAGTAGAGAAACATGATGCTGCTTGTTGTCTTTCTGTGTTGTATCTTTATTGGAAGCAGTGTAGAGTCTGTAAAGCTCTGTACATTTCTCTTTTTGTGTATAAAGGTTATCAAAATATTCCTAAACACACATTCTCATCAAAATGCAAATTAAACTCAGCACTACGTCACTGTGTACAGCAATTAGAAGATTAAATAGTATTATTTTTTTATTATTTGTAAACATTTGTGCTCTTTTAAAACTAAACATTAATATGTAATTAATTTAAGAACGAACAGAAGTTTTTTGTGTTTCATTTTATATTCCTTTTGTTATATCTGATTTTGTGTTTTTTCTGTAATTATTAATAGAAATATTTCGCTTTCAGGTTAATAGATCACATTATGTCGCCCTCTACTGGATGCAAGAGGTTTGTGCGGGGCAGCTGACGTGCGCCACTCCGTCGTCTGTAAACCGGAAGTAAATTCTCAAAGAGTTTTGAACGCAATTTGTTATCTGCAGTATTGCTCGGATTTGCTTCACGAGCTCCTAATTAAGCGCGCGTAATGTAACGTTACATTTTAAGACACACAACGTCCAAAGCTCATTAAAAAAAATTATTCAGCATCAAGTTAGCGTTGAAGTTGATTCTAGTGGACTACAAATCCCACAGAACACCGCGGTTCGGTCAGGACGAATCAGATGGCCGTATTCTCATCCGCTGCATATCGCTAGCTCGAGGCACTGACAGGTGGACTTCTAATAAAAACAGACAGACTGATTTTATTTACGTGACGAAAAAAAAAACTGTGGGCTCATTAGATAATAGTAAAAAGATACTAGCGCTAGCAGAGAGCCGGTGCGTGAAGATTTGCGCAGTAATTTGTGCGTGACACGTAAAAAAAAATGTTACAAAAAGAGAAAACGTGTAACGAACGCGGTTTATATACGTATATATAAATAAATGTCTAGAAGTAACTTCGATGGTTAAAAAAATATATATATTACATATTTGTACATGTTAAAATATATTATTACCTGAAACGAGCAAGACGTGATGACGTCAGCGGAAGCCGGTGGATTTGGAGAGAGATTGCCATGGTAACAGCGGCGCCTCTGATTGGTGGAGCGTCCTTTTGGAATTCTGGGAAATGTAGTGTCTGTTAAAGAATACGAAATTAAACCACGTGCTTGTTTTTAGGAAATGAAGTTGCCGTCACATTGATTGACAGCCTCGTGTGGTGAAGATGATGAGGCTTTAGCTAAACAGTAAATGACAGAAAGTGTAGCAGGAACTGAAGCTAATAAAACTGTGTATTTGCTGTTATGAATCGAGTGTGTAACGTTACTTCCGGGAACAGCTGTGTGTGTGTGTGTGTGTGTGTGTGTGTGGACAGGAGGGACAGGGTTTGTTTTGTGTTTGGAGTTAATAGTTCAGATGAAGGATTTGGAGGCTGATCTACTGCAGAAGTGTGTTTCACAGACAGGTAAAAGTTCTCATGAAGATGTTTATTGTTGTTGTTGTTGTTGTTGATCAGTGAGTGACAGACACATGCAGGAGGAGGAAGAGGAGGAGGAAGAGGAGCTCTCACCTGCACAGGTGATTAGTGTTAAGTCTGTTACCTGGTGGTGGTTTGATCCTCCTGTGGTTTGTGAATCTTGTGTCTGGACTAGAAGCTCTAGAAGCCCAGCCTTCTCCCTGCTGTCATCCTGTTTACTTTCACTTCCTGGTTTCAGCTCTCTGCTGTCTCTTCACACACACACATGCGAGGAACACACACGCCATGACCAACGTTTCTGGAGGTGAGACGGCTAAAGTGGGACATCAGGATGTCCTGGAGCGCTACGTGAGTTTCTACAGCCGGGTGTGGAGTGAGGGCGGCGCGAGGGTGTGTGAGGACACACAGCTGATGGAGCAGGCCGGGCAGGTGCTGTTAACCCCGGGTCAGGCAGCACACACCTTCACACTCCTGCCATTTTACCCCACTGTGATCGACATCATCAGCACCACCAGTAACACCACCACCACCAGTATCAGCAGCGTGCTCCAGCGCCTGAGTAAAGCCTTCGAGGTGCTCGAGCTGTTCTGCATTAACCTGTTCCTCTTTCCCTGGAGAAAGGAGATTAAAACCCTGAAGGTGAGAGTAAAGTCTCTCTCTCACACACACACACACACACACACACACAGTTCCTGTTTCTGTCTGTCATGGTTTTAAAATAAATTTAGAATAATCTGAACACTTCACGCTGCACTGAGTTCACTTTACAGAAGAGAAAGTAAACAGGAAACGCTCTGAGCTGCTGCAGTTACAATAAAATCTCCTCAAAAACTCAAATATCTTTCAAATATGACTTTGAATTAAAACTTTCACATGATGAAATTATTCTGGAAATATTTACAAAATGTAAAAAAAAAAAATTGTATATAATAAATTAAAATGATAAAAAAAAAATTCTAAATGAGAAATGGGTCACTCATGCAGTATTTAATGATTTTATTTCAGCAGAAATTATGATTTACTTGTTTTAATTGTAAGTTACTATTTATATATTTCATAAGAATTTAAATGCTAAATAACTTATTTAAATATTTGTTTTATAAACGAATACAATATAAACTAGAAATCAGATTTAAACATTTGACTTATAATTTATTTAAAAATGTCTATCGGATTAATTTAAAATCTCAAAAATTTAAGGGTAAATGTATTTTAAAAGATATTTTACTCAGATATTGTACAAAGTGCTTTTTGTACCTAAGGTCACCTTACAAAGTGTGTAACAAACAAATTATTATTATTATTATTATTATTGCGCTAAAGTTTTGTCACAGTATCTATATCACGTGTTAAATACATCCTGTACAAAGTGATATTTAAATCAAGTGTAGTGCAAGAGTAAAAACAGTTCACAGTAATAAACACCTTTAGTGGAAGGTTAGTAAATTCATTGTTTAAATGCACCATGTAGAAAGTGATTATTATTTAAAGACACTGTGTGTAAAAACTAGGGCTGTTAATATTAACGTGTTAATGCATGTGAGTAATTTAGAAATCTTAACTATTTTTATGGCTTCCCATAACGGCAGCGCGGTTACCGGCTGTGTGTGATAGCGACACGTTTAACACAGATAATAAGACGACCAGGTCACCAGGTGCTGAACAGTAAGTTTGATTATGAAAAGCTTCTAGATGGAGCCGTGTGCTCGAGCACAAAAATGCATGTGTGTATTCCAACATTGCACTTTCATTATACAAATAAATCTATGTGTTTTAAATTTGTAATTAATTGTGATTAATCAGACTATTACTTGAATTAACTAGATTTTAATTGATTTACAGCCCATCAGTTCAAAGTGAATATCTTGAGAAAAAAAGGAAAACTAGCACTTAGTGTTTAATAAATGTTACACGATTCTAATGTGAAGCAACGCCTCCAGACTTTAGGCCACGCCCCCCCTGTCTGAGTGTGGATTGGACGTGTGTAAGGTTAGATGACGGAGAGTTGAATTTAACTGAACGTTGTTGTTGTGTAGAAGTTCACAGGTCATTTTGTTTACTACATCAAAGCGGTTCTGCCGCTGCAGACGACTCGGAGCGTCCTCCACCACATTGGCTACGACTCTGAAACCGACACCGAGTATCAACTGTCCGAAAACGCCGACCCAAACCGGGCCAAAGAAATGGGCTTTGAGCTTTTTCTGGCCCGGCTTGAATGTGAACACCTGGTTAAGATCACGAGCCAGACGTCTCACGCTGAAGCTCTGGAGATCATCCAAAAGCAAAGTTCTGCTGCGGCTCTTCAGGAGGAACCGGATCTCGATCACAGTCCAAACGGGGATCTGGAGGAGGACAGAGCAAGCAGAGACGACTTCCTGTTAAATCCAGAACTGTGTTTGAAATCTTCAGATCTGGAAATGAACGAGTGCCAAAGCTCCAGACATGGATCGTTCCTGAGTGAGGACAAGTCCATCCTGGAGATGCAGAAGGATTACCCAGACCTGGCCTTCCGACAGAGGCCCATCTTCAAAAGCTCGTCTACCAGGGTGAAGCGTTCCGGAGCAAGAGACGTGAAGTCGGGCCATGAAGCGAGTGGCCCTCTTACCATCACCTTACACGCTGAAGCTCCACAACCTGCTGTAGAACCTCGTTCCTCAGAAGAGCAGCCTCAGCTTGTTGGAGCTGCATCACACACTCCGGGGTTAAAATGCGGCGACGACGCCCCGGTGACGGACCTGGCCGACATGATGGACAAGCTGAAGCTGAAGGAGCTCCCCGGCGAGGAGCCTCTGAAGTGTCCGGTGGAGGAGACGGCGCAGTGCGAGAAGAACGAGACGATCCCGATCCTCTGCAGTCCCTCGCACGAGTCCGTCTGCAGCATCGCCGGCTGCGGCAGCTGCTTCGCCTCCGACCGACTCCAGCAGCACCACGGCATCACCGAGCCTCCGCAGTCATTCTACATCCCCAACCGTCTGAGCGGTTCTGCTCCGGCGCCCCCTGCAGAGCACGATGAGAACAACGATCCCTGCAGCAGAGACGATCCAGTCCTACACCACACCCTGGAGCTCTGACAAACCTGTGTGATGAGGTGACGATCAGCACAAGCTCCCTTACAACAGACCTCACGACACACACACACACGCACAAAATACAGCGGTGAAGTGACTCAAGTTAAAATGTGTTCATGATTCACTAGAGAACGATGTGGCTGCTGATAAATAAAACTAGTTGTTTTTCTCACAGTTAACTAGCCAGTTAGTAAAGTCAGCTAATGTTATGATGTAAGACTGGTTTAATGGTATGTGGGCGTGTCTAATTTGCATTTTATTTTATTTTAGTCGCTCCTGATGTTTTTAAAGAGAGAAAATGGGTGGAAACGTTACGTAACTGCTTTTATTTCATTTCTTTAAGACGATTAAACAGAAATGAAGACAAGTGATTATCCTGAGCAGCGTTTTAATCTAATGTTACGGTGAAAAACACAAATTTATCCTGTATTTTGTTCTGAAATTATCATTGTTAGTTTTTTTTTAAATACTAAGTTAACTGCTTTAAAAACTAATTATCTATGATCATCACATTTATTAATAATTTTGTAAAAGTATAAAGTTTTCTACCAGCTTTTATCCTGTCGTATTTTACAGATTTAAATTGTTTGATAAAAAAATGTAAACAGATTCCTGAAGCACGGTGATGTGTAGGAGACGATGATGTAAGGCTCAGTGTTTACGTGAGCTCTGGGATTAAGCTGCTCTATCTTGTCTGTAGGAACGTGTTCGTCTCAGGTGAAGAACTCCAGAAGCTCTCGCAGATCCACGTATCTCATCATCTTCACGTTCCTGTGATGAGACTCTTATTACTGAACTGCTTGACCTCTGTCTTCCTCTGTGCACTCAGATGGTGGTCTGTGCTCATGTGCTCTTAACCTCAACACCTCCAGGAAGAAGAAACACACGAGCTTCTTTTTCACAGTAAAGTGAAGTGTGTGTGTGTGTGCATGTGTGACTCTGTGACCCGTTTAATCAGGGGTGTCAAACACCCGACCCGGGGACCAGGACCGGCCCGATACGGGTGGAACGCGTTCTTTATTCCTGATTCGAAATCATATTGTGGACTGTAGCGCTAGTCTGTTGTTATTCCTCTAGAGGGCGAAGTAGAGCAGAACACGTGGCGTAATAAAGCCAGCTCCTGAGGGGACGTGTTGATGATGTCATTGTTCATTATGAAGGTAAACGTTACCGCTGTAACCACGCCTCCTCCTCTAACAGGAACCACTGGTTAGAGATTTTGCAACATGGGAGTCAATACTTACGCAATCACAATTTAACATTTTCTATTTGTAAAACTTCATCTACATTGGTTTCCCCTTATCTTAATATTATGGGAGACTCATAAGTGTGGATTAATGACAGACGATCCACTTTCACTCTTGTGTTTTCTGTGAATGGTTTTTATTTTATTTTATTTTCTTCCCTCATAGAATTTTAAAAGACAAAAGTCCTTTAACTCCTGATGTTTGGTGTGAGACTCGGTGGTGTAGTGGTAAAGACCTCGCTTCTGAGGTTAGAGGTTGCTGGTTCAAATCCAGCTTGTCCCTGAGACCTGTGTGGTGGTTTGGGTGGAGAGTGTGTGTGTGAGTGAGAGGTGATGGGTGGAAAATGGTGCTGCAGGATTGCAGGTAAAGTGTGATGATAGGTTTTTATAGCGCTTCCTATATTATGCAAAACTAAGTCGAACTCCTCCCACTCTGCTGTATAACCCTTTGTCTCTCATGCTCTGATCCTGGGGGGGCAGCTGCCCGGAATTACCCCCCCTTGGGTTACGCCTTCCAGCACCTTCCATATCCTGCCATCAACTCCCAAACCGTCTACGCTCTTATCCTGGAGTCCTGGCCGGGTTTCGAACCAGCAACCTCTCAACCCAGAGGCAAGTGCTCATCCACATGAGCTACAGGATCTCACACTTACACTTTGTTCTATGGAACCTTAAGGTTTCTGTTCTTAAATCTGGCTGGGGTTCAAACCGGCAACCTCGGCACCAGATCCACAGGCGCTATAAGATCTCAGGCTTGTCCTCTCTTTTATAGAACATTTAACTTTGTGCTCTTAACTTTGGTCTAAAACAAAAGCAGCCTTTCTGGGGTTCGATCCAACAACCTGTGCTTCTCCAGGCAAGCCACAGTCCAAGTGCACTATCTCATGAGAATGTTGCAGTCTGATTTAAGAACCTTTACTCTTAGTTCCTTAACACTGACCAAAAGATGAAGTAGAAGCTGCTGGTGCTTGGATTCGAGCCAGTAACCTCTCCTTCCAGGGGCACGCACGGATCTACATGAGCTATAGGGGTGAGTGTTTCTGGAAGCCTTATCAAACTTTTACCTTTACATCCCTAACCGAAAGAAAAACCAGACCTGGCCAGGGTTTGAACCTCAGAACCGTCCACCCTTTAAACAAGAACTCATCCGCATGAGCCACTGTAACACAGGGTTAAACCTGGTTTTATAGAACCACTAACTTTGTGCTCTCAGCTCAGAACTAAACATTAAGGAGAAGCTGACAGGGACGCACTCATCCACATGAGCCATGTGACCTCTTTTTTTAACCTGGGTTCAAACCAGTGCCCTCTCCACCCAGCAGCAACACGCATCCACAGGGTCTCACACTGACGCCGCTTTTACGTATACAACCTTTACCTCGGGTTCTTAACCCTGAACCAGAGCAGCGAATTGAGACCGATACGGGTGAGAGCTGAACCGCAGCAGGACAGGAAGTGCTGTCCAAAGTCTTAACCACTGAGCTACGCCTGACCAACACACACACACACACACACAAATTTAGAGCCAGAAGTATTCAATTCAATTCAATTTTATTTGTATAGCTTTAATAATTGTCATTGTGGCAAAGCAGCTTCACACAATCAAAAGAATTATTTAAGTGTGTATGGAATGTGTGTGTATGAATCAGAATGATCAGATCGTCCCTGATGAACAAGCCGAGGGCGACGAGAGTATAAACAGATAAAGCCAAATGGAATCTCTGTGATTTTCCTCCAGAGCTCCTCACGCCTGGTCCTGCTGACCTGCACATCTGACCTCAGTGTCTCTGAGCTCAAACCTCACCTGATTTAACTCTTCAGCTCATTACCGCTCGGCTCTGGGTTGGTGTGTGTGAGTGATATTGTAGGACATGTTGAGTTTTATCTGAGTGTGTGTGTGTGTGTGTGTGTGTGTGCTCTACACATGAGGTACAGTGTGTTACCTAAAATAAGTTTGACACCCCTGTGTTTAAACATGTGTTTAAACACAGGGGACAGGACAGCTGTTTTATGTATGTGTGTGTGTGTGTGTGTGTGTGATCTGTACCTTCCTGATGCTGAATCAGAGTGTAATTTGCACTCGTGTCTCGTTCAGTGTGTGAGATTCCTCGTACAATATATTACCTGCAACGTTCCTAACTGTAATAAAAGTAATAATAATATGATACAGGATGAGTTGATGCTGGCAGTCTGATCTCTGCTCATGTACAGTAGATTATAGATTATATCACTAAACACGTCTGCAGACTTTTACAGTAAGAAAGACAGAAATCAGCAGTTCATCCATTTCTCACAGGTTTATTACAATTACAGCGTAAACAGGAGGAGTACAAGTACTACTGATCTCTAACGGTCTCTAACGAGCCTCCAAACACAAGTGACACTTTTATAGGAACATTCTGGGGTTTTTACGTACAGATTAAATAAAAAAATAACTTTGAGAAAAGTATTACAATGCTGTTGTGTCCAATGGTTTAACTCTCTGGTGTGAGCCGTGGAATGATTCAGTGATTTAAACAGCAAAATATATAACAAGATTCCAATTAATAAACAGTCAGATAAAAAGAAAATAAATAAATTAATAATATGAAAATGTAAGAAATACAAATAATGTTCATTAAAAAAGACCAAAAAAAAACCCAGTGAAGTACAGAACCAACTGGTCCTCTAAAACGTGTGTGTGTATGGCTAAGACAATAAACTGTGTGTGTGTGTGTGTGTGTGTGTAGCTGAGACATTAAACATAGAATAAAAAAGGAATATGAATTATCTTGATGCGTTGGTGAGAATTACTTTACACATGATAAAAAATACATTTAAAGAAAAACAGAAAGAGGCTTTTAGTCAAAGTTTATATCGTTATATTTCATACAGAAACTTGACTCACTGAATCGAATCAATGAATCAAAAGTTGATTTTGAATTGAATCAAGATGTAATGAAGCAGGAATCGATTTCATTCACTCTCAGCTGAAAGATAATAAAGTACTATCATTTATTTCTTTTTTTTGTTTACTACTTTATCCAACACACACACGCACGCACACACACACACACACACACACACACACACACACGCACAGGACCAAACACTGCCCTTAGAACAAAGTGTGTGTGAGAAACGTTCCTGTTTATGGAGCTCGAGGCACAGTGAAGATCTTGTCTCGGTTCTCCTCATACTGATGGAGCATCTTCTGAAGATCATGATCAGCCGGGATGACCTACACACACACACACACACACACACAATCTCAATAATAATAAAATATTTATTTTTCCTGTGTCTGTAAATGTTAGATTATAATATAAATGCAAACTTTACAACTTTTACAACTTTACACCAAACATTCTGACTTAAAACCTTCTAGCAGACCTGAACTGATGAAATCTTACACTGCAGTTCAGAAGAATATTACAGCATAATCACTTCTCAAAATGTTCGCAAATTCTGTATTTAAATAATAATAATAAGATGAAGAGTCATAAGTACCAGAACAGGAGCAGGAACTTTAAATGAGGTTTGATTTATCAGCCAGTCTTCATACAGATGATGAAGAGCCTCCAGGTACTCCTGAACACACACACACACACACACACACACAATTAAATATCCATGCCACGCTGCAGATAAATACTTTAATAAATGAATCCGTCTGAGGGTTTTTGCAGTCGTACCAGTGGAATGACTTTTTCTTCTTGTCTGCATCTCTGCTTCAGACGAGCGAGACATGTCTGAGGAGACGTCTGCAGGTAGACTAGAGCGCAGGGACAACACGGGGAACACAGCAAGTCAGTCTGAGACATTATTTATTAATGAAAGTGTAAATGATTTTCTGACTGAGTAGAATTCTATTACAGTTATCACATTTAGAGAAACGTATGTAATGCTAACGGCAGCTAACAATGCTAACAAGCGGACACTGTTACTGACGAACCAATCAGGTCTACAGGAAGGGAGATGTTACTGATGATCCACTCGAACCACTCGGTCAGGACAGCGTAATCCACCTCAGGCATCTTCCCACTAATCACACACACACACACACACACACACACACACATTTAGTCCCTAAATAATCCACTAACAGAGCATTAAACTTAAAGCCCAAATTATTCATTACATTAATTCAGTTCAGTATGGAGCCCCTCTGGTGACACTGGGGGGGGGGGAATAATATTCCAGGGCCACAAAAGTCATGGGAACAAGATATTATAATGCGTGGCCATGAGATACTCTGCTGTGGTCATGACTTACCAAGATCATACGGAATATGAAATATGAATTGATTTAGTTTATAGCTATTATTACAGATGTAAAATTAGCTTTATTTACTCCCTGACACACAGAATATAACTTTAAACCAACCATCATCCTCTCACACCTGGGACACGAGTGACCTCATCACCACACGCTCGGAGGTCAGGGCTACAACATACAGTAGGATCTCATTCCCACGCATTAGTCAGTCGTGGCCTCAGAACAGTTTCCCCTCGGCGTCACCACAGGGGTCCATCGATCGTTTAGGAAACAAATACTGTATATTCTCTCAAATGTATAAAAGTGTAAAGGAAAAAAAAAATCAGCTGTTTGACCTAAATTTTTAAACGATAAATAAGAACATAAATGCACAATAACCAAACAAATAAATACAGACACCAAAAAAACTAACCTGACCTGATGAACAAATACAAAAAGAAAAATTATATAAAGAAAATAAATATACAGAAAGACAAAAAAAGTTCCTTGAAATGTGCTTTATAAATAAATCGTACTTATTCACCTTTTATAGAGATTTTCCACAAAGATGTACTTTGCGCTGTACAGAGATCTCTCCATCATCCTGACCGGGGCCGTCTGCACAGAGGAAACAGAAAGATGAATCAAGCTTTAGTGAGCGGACTCGGGGTACGGAGGGGTGCGGAGGGGGGGGGGGCGGGGGGGTGCAGAGGGGTGCAGAGGGGAGCTCCGGGGCAGGAAGGTGTGACAC
>JAOVVB010000037.1:205886-218696 GCA_028570985.1 Heterobranchus longifilis
GCCCACAGGACTGCCGCATACTGGATGTTTTTCCCTTTTCACACCATTCTTTGTAAACCCTAGAAATGGTTGTGCGTAAAAATCCCAGTAACTGAGCAGATTGTGAAATACTCAGACCGGCCCGTCTGGCACCAACAACAGAGTGTAAACAGCATGTTTGTTGTTGCTGCTGTTAAGGAAATTAAAAAAGTAAAACCATTGCTGTTGCGTTTGAATGAACGAGTGCTGGTTTTGCTTTAAATATAGCGATTAGTTATCAAGTAGTTCCGTGAGAAGTAGACTGCACAGGGAGCAGGAAGGGCACACTTTAAAGTACACTGGGGCATGCACCACACCAATCGGCAATGCATCACTCTTCATGTGAAGACCTTATTTTTCCTAAGTAAATTTTAATACCTGAATTTTGTTGACCTGAAATTTTGAGGTTAAAAAATTATTAAAATGGTACTTTTAACACTTATATAATTTATATAATTTAGAACATAGAATATAATTTTGAACAGCAGTTTAGTAACTTAAATATTTTTGCATTGAATTGACATTGAATGACATATGCATTGTAAATGCTATACGGATTTTTTCAAATCAGATCAAATTGCAATGCAGAAAACATTTTATTGCAACACATATTTGTTCAGTTCATGTAATTCAACATGTTATTTTGCTTCTGGGAGTTTTGGCACTGTTATACTATCATACTTAAGTCATTACCTCATTACCACAGAGTATTGGATTGTGTCATGTTGTTGTCAAGTTGTCGCTCTTTTTGCACATTTGTGTGTTTTTTGTAAAAGATTAAAATTATCAATTTTTTTAATAGTTTTTTTTTGTTAATTTATGGTGTTTGGTGTTGATTTGTTTTGTCTAAGATAGTGTGCTTATTTGGTGTCTTTAGTTAGCTAGTTAGTTTTTTTTTCATTTATGTAGTATGCATGTAGCTCCTTGGTCCTGAAGGAATGTTGTTCAAAACTCTGTACAAAACTGTATATGATTGAAATGAAAATAAAAAGTCATTATGGTTGAAATGAAAATGAAAAGTAAAAAATATGTGACTTAACTAGACTTGATTGGCTGAATCTATAATTGTACAGTCACCCAGATGAGGATGAGTTCTCTTTTGAGTCTGATTACTTAGCAAAGTTTCTTCTTAATCTTCTCTCAGTTCTATTTCACCTTCACTTCTTCATTAGAGAGGTTATCTAAATTGTAGCTGCAAAGCTGCACCGTGTCGGTCTCTATTGTTAAAAGAATAATCCATAGCTATGGAAATGGATAGATAATGTAGCATGTTCTGATTATAAATCCAATGGAAATACTGTACACAAGATAATAATTAAATGTTACAAAAATTTTGAGGTTGGTCCTGTAATGTAACTTTAATAAATGGCTCCTACACATACATATAGATCTATAGAACATATATTATAGAATTTATATAGTGAGTAGACTTATACCCATTCTGGCAAATTATTTTCTGACACATGGAGGTCTGTAACGCAGCATTTAATTTCAAACATCTATATAACCTCTGAGTGGATTTGATTAGATTCCAAAACGACACATCCCAAAAACCCAATTGCATGACTTCACATGATCAGTGAGGGGAAACAACCTGCTCTGCAAATAGCGGCTGAGGAAAGTGAACTAAACGTGTTTAGTGGATATTTGGAGAATGTTGAAGCCAAGAAAAGAGATGTTTTCCCCAGCATTGATGAAATAAAGGGTGTGTATTGTGTAACGACTGCAATACATTTTGTGAAACAGTACATCATGTGATTTGGATGTTGTCACACAATCTTAACATAGCTTTGAATGATGCTGTAGTGGCAGCACTGTGGGGAAGTGAGTTTGTTTGTGTTTGCTGTATTTGTGAGCTGTGATACACTCACAGTAACAGAGAAAACGCTACAAACCTCCAAAGTGCACGAGTGGTTTGTGTAAAAGAGACATGCTGTACACACACTGTGTGTGAGAAGCTGATGGGACCTCAGACGTGTGTGCAGTCAGGTGAGCTCATGTAACTCCTTCAGTGAAGCTGAACTAAAGCACCTCACTACAGAAACACAATCAAAGCACCGCTTGCTATATTTTAGATTGTTATTATGTCATATTGTTATATTATTGATACTAATTTACATAATTACACAAATACAACTGCAGGCTGATTTATCCTTTGAGACAATACAAAAATGTGTGTGTGTGTGTGTGAGAGAGAGAGAAAAAAAACTATGTCTAAAATGCTATCTGTCATGTAAAAAGTGTGTGTGTCTGACTCATCTTTCTGAACGTGTTAGAATGTGTCAGATGAGGGTGAGCTCTTTCACTTAGAGAGAGAGAGAGAGAGAGAGAGAGAGAGTGTGTGTGTGTGTGTGTGTGTGTGTGCGCATGTGTGTGTGTGCGTGTCTCAGTGTGTCTAAAAAGTCCCTGGTGGAAGAAGCCGAGGTGGATGGAGAGGCCGAGAAGAGAGGAACAATTTTTCCTGTTACTGGATTGCTGCAGGCTTCCATTAAACGTGTCAAAATAAATATAAAAGCCGCAGGAGGAGAGAAAGAGAGAGGGGGGGATAGAGAAGGGGGAGAGGGGGAGAGGAGGGGGAAAAATAGAGAGGAGGGGGAGTTGGGAAGAGAGAGCGAGTGAGAGAGAGAGAGAGACGAATCTCCCACACGTCAAACCTGTAATTTCAGAGACGGAAATGATTTGCTCGTTCACGGAAATCTTCGCCTCATCAAATTGAGCTGAGCTCCCAATAGAAATTGGTTTTTACCCTGGGGGCGATAACTTGCTCCATCTCCACACATCATGTGATCTGGCGGGGGAACGAGGAGAATGAGGAGAGCCCGGCTCAGTCAACACACTGAATGCTACTTTACTTTAACCTGCTGTAGTGCTCACTACTTAGCAACGAATATCACACTGACCTCGGCCGTTCTTTTAGAGTTTACACTCACACACCTGGACCAGGATACCATTTTATCCTGAGACCCTGAATACAGGATAAAATGGTATAAACGATGAGTGAGTGAGAAACAAACTCAGACACAGTGCTTTAAATTACACATTACTAAAAGTGATGAAACTCTGGTTTAATCTCTACCCCACCCCCACATACACCCCACCGTCTCATCAACCCCACCCCCACATACACCCCACTTTAGTAACTTGGTGTTGTGTGCAGTAATGTGTATAGTTTAATAACATTACGTAGTGTGTAGTAACATTGTGTAGTGTTTAATAATGATGTGTAGTGTGTAGTAATGGTGTATAGTTTTTAGTAAGTTTGTGTAGTGTTTAGTAACTTGGTTTAGTGTGTAGTAATGTTGTGCAGTGTGTAGTAATGTTTTAGTAGTGTTTAGTTACATTGTGTAGTTGTTATGTGGTGCGGTATGGAGATCCGCACCACGAGATGTTTTTTAATGATGTTTTAGAGATGTTTTAATGTTTTTTAAAGAGCCCTGACCTCTGTATATTTTAATTTTTAATTTTCAATTGGTTTCCTTCTATGTTTCATAATTAATAATCCCATCTATCTCCAAACGGGAAGGTCTTCCAGTGCGTATCATAAGCACTCTCGCAGCCTCCTATTTCGTTGATCCCCTCTAAAGCCCTGCGTCAGGGCTCTTATCATTAAAAAACATCTTGTGGTGCGGCGCTTTATACCGCACCACGTAACACTCCCAAAAACTTGCACAACCATTCCTGCAGTTCTTCACTCAAAACGTTCCCCAAAACTCCTTCTAAGCCTTGCATCTGGCTCCATTCATTATACGGTTATCTCAGCAGCTCCCTTAACATCTGCCACGCCACCACTCATAGCAGCATCATTAATGCTAACTTACTAAAAGAGTGCTCTGGCTAACAGGATGAGCAAGTAAGGTCAAAAGTTGTGCTGGGTCTTTTGACTAAAACAGATCACTGTGTTGGCTTTATGTTTTTAGGCAAGTTCTTGTTTTATATTACATTTATGTTTTCACAAATAACAACAACAATACTACTACTACTACTAATAATAAAGTGTTAAATCATCGGGATGTTACGGCTATTCTATATCCTAGCTACAGGACCCCAGGTGCCTCCCTGATGTTGCCCACAGTCAAACTGGCAACATCAGTTGGTGCAAATAGTATGTGGCACAATTACTTTTAGTCTTTTAAACAGCAAAAAGTTGTTTTAATTCCTACATATTCCTACATGGTTCACCTGATTTGGATTAAATACCCTCTAATTAAAAAGCCTAGTGGTTTGCGTGTGGTTTGCATGTTCCCACCATGCTTGGTGGGTTAACTCTGGGTACTCCAGTGCCTCCCACAATCCTAAAACTTGTGGGTAAATAAGTGTGTGCTTGTGTGCCCTGTGTTGTATAAGCACCATGTCCAGGGAGTAATTGTCCTTGTGCCCTGATTGCCCTGGGATAGGCTCCATGCTTCTCATGACCCTGTAAAGAATAAGCAGTATAGAGAAGGAGTGAATGAGAGTAAAGCTGAATGTCTGGGTTTTGATGTCATATTAATTTTAAAATTTTACTTTCTATATACTGTGGGAGACAGCTAAAATAAATAGAATTTTAAATACTAATTTACTGTATATAAGTATTTATACTATTCCTACAACAATTCCCTCCACTCCTCATGTATGTAGGAATTGTTTACATACAGTTAATTCCCTTTATTTCCTGTTTACAGAACTACTACAAATAGGATGTCGTATAACAAATTGACTTGATTTTGCTTAGTATGTTTTTTCAGGTATAAAAAAAATAATACATACACCATGTTTGGGTTAGGCTTGCTGACACGGTGGCCAATCCCCACCCAAGGAAATGACATCATTACTCAATACATGAAAAACACATTTCAAAAAACAATTTCTCACAAAAAAGTGGTGAATTGAGACCTAATTGTTTATTTATTTTACAACCAACTTAAAATGTTTATAACAATATTTGTTCTCTTCTCTTTGATCACAGGTAAATATCAGATCACCACAATGAAAGCATAAAAAAGAAAAAGTAGAAAGGTATATCAATAATAACATATTTACATATCTTTGCATATCATCAGGCAGAACCCTTGCAGTATTTTCATATTTAGTGAGTTTTATGGCTACTGATCACCCTTTACATCTGTCTATGTAATGGTGTTGGACATACATGGTTTCCACCTGACCCTGACAATATGAATAAGTTGAAATAAAAATTTTCTCTGCAACTCCACTTTCAAAGTTTCGGAGGCTGGGACCAGCGGGTCTGATCGAGCGAGACACAAGAGTGGAGAGAATGTCTGATTTTGTTCCGCGAAATATCCTCCAAGATTATAATCTACATGAAGAAGGTTTGTTCATGTTGATAGATGACAGAAAGTCACGGCCACAGCTGAAGAAAGGGATGTGGTTTGAGAAAGCGAGAGCTAGATGAAGGTGTGGGTGAGATAGCTGGCTGTTACTCATTAGCACCACGATCTCTGTGACATTCTGCTACGTTTAGGGTAAAATTGTGTTTGTGTGATTTTTGCCAAACTGTTGATAAAACGCATCAAAGCATTTTGTAATCTGAATAGCTGTCGGCGATGGTTAATATTCAACTCAGAGCCTGGGAAGCATGATGGCTGTTCCATCAGTACGACCTTGAATGTCCGGATTGAAGCAGACATCGAGTCTGAAACTGAGCTGGAACCCCAAGCATAAATTAAACCTTTAACAAAACTCAGCTGATTTAAATCATCACTCCTTTAGTGAATAAACCAAAATGATGAAACAGATCTAAAAGAGTCTAAAAAAGTGTTTCATTGCACGCACTTACAGTACTCACTCACTCATCTTCTATACTGTTTAAACCTGTATACAGGGTCGCGGGGGCCTGGAGCCTATCCCAGGAGACTTAGGGCACAAGGCGAGATACACACACATTCACACACTACAGGCAATTTGCAGACACCAGTTAGCCTAATCTGCATGTCTGTGGACAGTGAAATCTTATTTTTGTGTAGTCTTAATCTGAATTTTATCTGCCATTTTATATACCATTAATGGTAATTAGTTACAATTAACCATTAAATGTAATTAAATGTGTAAAGCAATTAATAACTTTGCAACAATGACAATTGTTAAAAGCGCTATACAAACAAGATTGAATTCAGTTGAGCTTATTCTTATAATAATATATAATTCACTAAGTCCTTTACTGCAAAAAAAGGACGCCAGGTTAAAATATGATGAATGAATTCAAATCTATGTAGTATATCTGGCTATATAAAAAAGAAATAAAAACACATAACAAAACGAATAACTCTACTTCTAGACAGGTCTACTCAATTTAAGCTTAATATAGTCTAATTGTACAATTAATACCTTTTTTTTTAACGTTAAGACAAATGTTTGATTGTCTTGTATGTATATGGTTTAATCTCATGATCGGACATGCTAGATAAATGACACATGCTAGATATTTACCCTGGGAAAGTTCTCTGTGTTCAGACTCTCGTGACGCACACATGTGCCTGACTTGAATTTCTCATGCTTTGCAGATCTGCAGAATGGGTGTTCTCTCACTTGCTCCCACAATACAACCAAAAAAGGTTTTGGAACTTGTTCAAAGGATGTACAAAACTTTCTTTTATAGTCATCACTCTCACAAGAGTTTAGGTCACACACAGGAAGCGTTGGCGCCACTCTTAAGAGATACCATGGTATCGGTTCTCACCTGGCCTTGGTTAATGTAGACGTAAACACGCCCCTCCTCTCTCATGGTGCTGAACATCGGTGCCCCGACCAGAAGATCAGAGAGTCCGTCGGCGTTCAGGTCGACCGCACACACACTCGCGCCATAGTACGAGCCCAACTGCGATTAAATAAATAAATATGTTTGTTTTTTTTTAAAGTAAGAATGTAAGAATTTCAAAATGTTATTAAATGGAAATATCTTGCACTGTTTAAATTGAGCTTAAAGGTAAAGACTGTTTTATAAATTTTATGATGTTATATTTTGAAGGTTATCGTATATGCAAAATATTGTAGTGTAATGTAAACATTTTTGGATCATATATTATTTTTTTTTTGCGATATATACATATATATAGAAATTAAATATAAATATATATTATTATATAAATATAATTATTAAATTATAAAATAATATTAAATTAATATTTTTTTGTGTTGCTTATTTGTATGCAAAACATAATTGTGTTGTTGTTGTTGTCATTGATGAGAATATTGTAGAGGGTTTTATTGTAGTTGCACGCACCTGAGAGCCGCTGGTTTCATTCAGGATTGTTAGTGTATTTCCTTCCATTGTGAAAATGTAAACCTGCACAAAAATCAATCAATCAATCATTAAATTAATCGATCATTAAAAAAAAGAAACAAACTTTTATTTTAGATAACTCATTATACATCCATCAACACCACTGCCAGGTGAACTGAACAGAACTGATCACCAACTATAGGCTCATGGGCACACAGGGCTCACAAATTGCCACGGGAACCAAAGGCTAGCCTGTTCACTCTGATCCCACAGAAAAACTAATGCAGCACAAATTGATGAAAAAAGTTAACTCTGGCTATGATAGAAAGCCACCAGAACACCTCAGCTCACTGTGCATGGAGCCCATCAGGCAAAGAGACACTGACTCTAAATTCCCCAGACCCCTACGCCAAACAAGCACCATGAGAGGCACCGGACAAACAAGTCTGATCCGCGGAGACCCCACCCTCCAACCGACAGCCCTCAAAGGATCGGCCGCCAACATCCTGGTGCCAGGCACAATGGCACAGCCACACCCCGAGGAGCCAGAGGTGCCCCAGTGACACAAGGGGAACCCAAAAACTAGGTGGTTTAATGTAATTCTTGATCAGTGTAAATGAATGTGATTAACTCATTCGTGGATACTCTTTCACTCTCACTACACAAACACAGATCTTTGGTTAGAAAGTCAAACACAATCCTGTTTTATTTTACAGGCGACTGACTGGTTTACAGTTTACAGACTTCTGAGTAACTACCTGGGTACCAAATCCATCCTGTATAGCACAGCAAAATGTCTGGCTGATGTATTTATGTAATAACTCGAGATATGATGATTTTGAGTCAAGGCCAGGATACAGTAGTTATTTTGAGTAGGTTTAACCTTTATCAAAACCTGTATCGCGTATTTCAAACTGCTTGAAATATACTAGAAATCACTTTGAATATTGAAAAACAAAAATGCAAAAATTAGGACTTGAAGTATGTACAGTATAAACATGTGACTTACTTTGCCAGTCTGACTATGTTGGGGTGCACCACCCACGATCTCCATACTGTACGGGTGAAGAAAGTGACCAGCACTTACAGAGTAACCTGAAAAAAACAAACCATAAAGTTATTTTTGCACATGATGCAGGACACTGTGGAAGGAAAAACTAATTGTTAGCTTCCATGAGTAAGCTTTGGTTGCAATGTATTAAAGTTTGATTTATTCACATATCAAATGTTCATACAGTACTATTCCAAATTTACCCAAAATATATACATAAGGATGAATTAGTATCTCAGGATGAGAAGATTTCATGGCCAGGCTACTCAAAGAGGACAATTTGATATTCTTTAGTGGTTGGATGAAATTGACAACTATATGATGACTTTTTCGTCAAGAATGCAAACACAGTCTGTTACATCACCATGCTAAATAATCATACACATTAATGTTTCCTAGTCTAAATTAACTAGCTAACTCGCTTTTTCTTCTTCTTTTTCTTTTGCCTCCTCCCATTTGTCTCCATTTAACTCTATACACTAGTGATGGAAAGTTTGGATCATTTTAGTGACTCGGTTCTTTGAATCTCGTTCATCAAATTGAATGAATCTTTTTTGAGTCATTCTGTTCATTTCGTTCTTTTGGTCAGAAATAAAAATAAAATGTTACATTTTCAATAAACAGACCCCCAACACGTCTACATACACAAATTTTGGCTCTAGTTTCAGTAATGTACATATTACAGTGCAGCTAATGACTGTATTATGATAAACAGAATGAGCAGCTCACCTCTCAAAGAAAGAACGACTAGGACTAGTTGACTCATTGAAAAGAAACGCTCAATTCTGTTACCTGTGTACTGCACTGAATAGTGTCTATGGGAGTCACGTGACAAACGAACAAACGATTCAGACCAAAAGACTCAAAGGTAACTACTCATTTCTGTTTCTAGTACATAACCCATGGAGGTTTTGCGATGCTTTGCGCATGCGTGCCCAGTAGAAAACTGTATGCTACGAATCATTCTCTCACTCTCTCTACTCGTCCTTCTGAGTCACGTTAAAGACTCGTTCAGAAAGAACAAGTCGTTAATGAACGAACCGTCACTACTATATACCACACCTTCCTTCATCGCTCCAACCCCCTGCATGTCCTCCCTCACCACACCCATTAACCTCCTCATGGGCCTTCCTCTTCTCCTCCTGCCTGGCAGCTCCATCTCTCCATTCTCCTCCAGATATACCCCTCATCTTTTCTCTGCACATGTCCAAACCATCTTAATCTGGCCCCTCTAACATACTCATTCCTAATCCTGTCCATTTTTGTCACTCCCAAAGCAAATCGCAGCATCTTCAGCTCCGCCACCTCCACCTCTGATTAATGTCTTTTTATCAAATTACTTTCCATATCTTATTACATTTCTGTATGTTACCTGCAACTTTGTACCCTAGACAGATTTGCCAAATTGAGCTAGCAAATTGTAAGGTTTATCTGATATAGTATGATCTTCCCCCTGTCCATAAAACAACCCACTCATTGCACTTCCACATTCTTTCTATGGTTATACTTCCTATAGCCCAGGTATAGAAATAATCATATAAATGGCTCGCTGGAATCTTTTTCTAAACAGAAAATACTAAGAGACAATACTTCCTATTGTCTGTCTGTATCTGGGTCACCTTATGAAAGTTTTGACACACCTTCTAATTCTATGTTCTTTTCTTAAATGTATATTTATTTCTACATTGTAAAAACAATACTGAAGGCATCCAGAAAACCCTTTGAACAGTTGATATTGAGATGCATCTGCTACTTCTGCTCTCTAAAGTCTTCATAACTGAGGTGCTGTTTGTTAACTGGTGATTTCTGAGGCTGGTGACTCTAAATGAACTTCTCCTCTGCAGCAGAGGTAGGTTTTGGTCTTGCTTTCCTGGGAAGATCTTCATGAGAGACAGTTTCATCATGGAGCTCGATGGGTTTTGCAAATGCACTTGACACAATGCAAGAACTATTCCAGATCAGCTGACCTTCATATCTGTACCGTGGTATCTCATAGTTTTGAAATCTCCAGTATTGTTCTAAGCAAAAAATACATTGAATTAGAAGGTGTGTCCAAACTTCTGAGTGGTACTGACAGAGGGAACCTGGCCAAAAGGCTCAAATATGTTCTTTGCTGATAAGAAACAGAAAATTTCCGATACATTTTCCAGTTTGAGGCGCGGCAGACGCATCAACCGATAATTATTCCTTTAACTTACTAATTAATTTAATTCATTGATTTGTACTATGCAACTATCTTTGTCATTAATGCACTTCCAAAATAGATAGTAATAGTGGCATGATGAAACAAACCACAGGGAAGACTTATATAAGGCATGGTAAATAAAGTAAATACAGATAATTTATTGCTTTCCAACAAAAAAATCACAAAAACACTACTTTCAATCAAATAAGACAGATTAACAGCATCAAAATGTACTGAATGCTCACAAACAGACAAACGCACTAATAACCTATCGCAGAAGTCTCATGAGTCGCGATAACTCATACTGTACAAAGTCTAAGACAATAACACTTACACAAGGCGCTGTTTGTTTTATTTACTACTTAAAAGCCTGCATGCGATTTTTAAGCTACACCCTTAAAGCTGCCTAAATATATCCCTATGAAACATACACTCGACACAGTCAAGACAGCAGAACGGCTGCACGCATGCCACATTTAACTACTTCCTGTTTACTGTAACAGATCCTCTGCTTCACGTTTATCTGCCCTTTTTTTTACTCTACATAAAAAACTCTGTAAACAATTTAAAACCGCCTTAAGAAATAATGATTTCTGTAGGAGTTTCTCACATTGTGTTGGAGAAATTTTGCCGACTCTTGGCTACAACATTGCTCCGGTTCATCGCTGTTTGAGGGCGTTTGACTGCGGATCTTTTAAGATCCTGCCACAATATCTCGATAGGGATGAGGTCTGGACTTCTTTCTTTAGGCATTCAGATGTAGATTTGGACACATGCTTGGGATCATGGTCTTGTTACATGACCCAATTTGGGCCTAGCTTAAGCTCCTGGGTGGAAGGTTTCACATTTGTCTCAAAAAACATTCTGGTATTCCTGTAGTTGCAGAAAAAGCCCACATCCTAATGCTTCCACCACGAGTTTACATGTTCTCCCCATTGTTGGTTGGTTTTCTTCGGTTTCCTCCCACAGTCCATAGACATGCATAGTAAGTGTAAGTGGTATGTCCAAATTTCCCATAGGGTGTAAGTGAGTGTGTGTTTGTGAGCGCTGTGATGGATTGTCCAGGGTGCCGTCGTGGCCCGAGTTACCTGGGATAGGCTCCAGGCTTCCTGTACAGCGTACAGAATGAGAGTGAATAGTGCTGCACATGATGACCAAACATCTCCACCATGGCCTGATCATTCCAAAGATTATTATTTTTCCAGAATGTCTGTCTGCAGTTTGTTCAAATGCTTTATTTTTTTTCTCAGTCTATTTCTGGTCTTTATTCTTTTTACACAGAAGAGGCTTTTTCCTATGCACTATTCCATGAAAGCCAGGCTTGTTCATTATTTTTCTAATTGTGCTCTCATGAACATAAATAACCATATGCTTTCAGGGCCCTGCAGGTCACATGATGTCGATCTTGAGGTTTTTCTTCAATTCCAAACCCACCCTTCCCAGCTTGATGAGCAGCAACAATGGATGGATTCTCTGAAGTCTGGGCAGCTGTCCTTTCTCCTTAACATTCTTTTCTTCTAGACACCAAAATTCTGCTTTTTATTCAGGTACTCACACTTCTCGATGATTAACTAATCTTGTGAATTACATTAGTAACACCTCGCTGCTGATTATTCTGTTAATGACTGTGCGAGTTGAAAGGGTGTCATTTTTCGCTCTTTATTCCTAAATGTTCGATTACTTTGGGGAGAAAAACTGCATATTGTGTTTTGATGTTGTGAACTGAGGTTATGAATTTGCTATAGACGATAGTGAGAACCGTACAATTGTCAATTTCAACTTACTTTGCAAAACAAAACCAAAAAGTAATTCTAAATAAAAAATAAATTAAAAAATGGACAAATAATGTACTATATAACAGCCATGCAATGTAACTAGCTATCGATATTGGCTAATAGCAAACCTAGCAATGAATGCTTGCCTACAACAATCAAACTTACTACCTACTTATAACATGAAAGGGAAAGGTGGGAGTCACTTTAGGTTAAAACAGGTTAATCAGTTAACATACCGCACTCTAAGCTCACATCATCCGCATCACGTCTCTTATCTATTCTTCTAAAGTGTTTTGCTTTGTACTCTGTGAGCAGTTTTTCTTTTTTGATGTTCAACAGATGTGAAAACCTCGAATAGTAATCTCTCACAACCATCAGCTTAAAGAGCTGCTCAGTTTCTTTAGTCTCTCTGTATGAACACAGAACAGTTACAACCTGACTCTTCAATATGTTAAGCATTTAAAGAGGCTTTGAAACACTATATGACTCGCCCTAAATCATATTTTACCTGAATACTGTATCTTACTCTTATATCCAAAATATATGCCCATAAGTGTATATA
>JAOVVB010000037.1:328972-343743 GCA_028570985.1 Heterobranchus longifilis
TACTGCGGACCGTACAGACCTACTCTCACCCACGCTGAGACACACAGTTAGTGTCATTAACCACTGGACAACACATGGGACACGCCCACTCATACATATGGTTAAACGTCTCAGTGCTGTTACTGTCTGTTATCAGCACTCAAACCACGTCTTTTATCCAGTTAGTTTAAATTTAAATAATTTCTTTTTTGTATGTGTATTTTTTCAGTTTCAGTAATGGAGACTCTGGACATCTGTACAGTTTTATGTTTTTTCTTTCCTGCTCTAACACACCTGACTCAAATCATCAGCTAATTATCAACTCCTTCATGAGATGAGTCAGGAGTGTTAAAGTGGAGAAAAACACCGAAATGTGCAGAGAACAGGAAACAGACAACAGTGAGAGGAGAGAAAACAGCACAGATCATGGTGAGGTTAATAATGTTAAGTACAATAATCAACATCAAAGGAAAGATGTGAGCAGGTCGACTCGTACCAGCGTCTCACCTGAAGCAGGTTCTTCAGTGTGGAAGGAAATCACTGATGCTCTCAGGGAGCCGTAGAAACGGATTAAAGACAGAGAGCCGTATCGCTGCCATGAATCAGTGTGTTAACGTGTTATTTTCCTTTATTTGAAAAGTACATGCTAATATGTAGACACACACACACTAGAACATCCTGCAGCTACAGATAAGTCACTGCTGTGTGTCTCATTCAGAGTGTTCACTTCACTCTGCTGTATTTTTAGCTCTCATTCATTCTGCTGTAATAAAGAGTGTAAAAGCTTTCATTGTGTTTTATTGCGTGCTCGGTCTCTCTCTCTCTCTCTCTCTCTCTCTCTCTCTCACACACACACACACACACACACACACACACACTCCAAATGGCTGACTTCACTGCACAATGCCAACTTTTACTCCTGATCACACTCCTGAGGATGAGTGGACGAGGAGGCGGGGCCTCAATTAACTGTTGATTAATTCTCTAGAACAGCAGCTCTGACGGTAGTGCAGGTTTACATTACGTTAGGTTGATACATTACCGTTTCCATAGCAACAGCCTCTTCAAAGGGAATTAAACAGTCGATGTGGTACAGAAGGAGTCTCCAGTGTCAGACATCTTCAGGATAGAAGAGTTCAAGCTTATTTGCTCTTTCTCACAAAAAAAAAAAAAAAAGATTAACTACTGTTTATAGCTGCTATAACGTAAGTGACGACAGGAAATAACTTACATAATAATTATTAAATGCATTTAAAAATAAATAAAAACTAATGTGTATTTTTTAAGTAAATAAAACAGCTTGGGGATGGTGACACACACACACACACACACAGAGTTTTGTTCTTACTATCAGTGGTGCATGTCTTCAATGTTACATTTCTCAAAAAAAAAAAAAATGTTGCCCAGCCCAGGAGACTCATGAGGGCATGAGGCGGGGGACACCCTGGACAGGGTTCCAATCCCTCTCAGGGCATGCAAGCGCTCATACACACACTACGGGCAGTTTGGGAACACCAGTTAGAGTAAACCACATGTTTTTGGACTGTGGGAGAAAACCAGAGAACCAGTGAGTTTTCTCCACTAGATCATGCTGTCACAACACCTGACACCAGAAACCTCCATTTGTTATCGCATTGCTGGAGTTATCATGATATTACATTCACAATGTGAAGGTTTTCTCCTTACCTTGCGGTGTGTGTGCTGTGAGATTTCTCTTTGTTTCTTTGCTATAGATGTCTGAAGGACGGAACTCTGCAGACGTTCATTTGGATTTATTAAAACTTAGCGACTGCTGTGGGTGAGAATCCCTGAAGATCAACAGTTTCTGTAACAGGAGCACGTGCTGTTTAATTTATTAAAGCCAGGGATCACATGTATGAGCGTCACATCTGTCAAGGATAGAGGAAAAAAAACCATTTCAACAGCACACTATAGCACACTATATTTAATGTATTTTACTGTATTGCAGTTGGTTGATCGATAAAAGTACTGTGTAACTGTTCTGCCCCAGGCGTCTGTAGGGCGTCTGTAGGGCGTCTGTGAGGCGTCTGTAACGTGTGTTATAAACTGTTTGGTTGTTTAGAGGAAGCTCGCTGGTCTGGAGCTCACTGAAGGCCCGAGTCTGAAAGCCACAGTGCGCTCCTGCTTTCCATGTGTTTCATATTAATAGTGCGTGTATTTTATCGTTAGTGTAGCGTGAGTGTGTGTGTGTGTGTGACAGGATTGTTGCTGTCATGGTGATTGATTGTGAACACACAGTATGAGTATCACACTCATCACACCTCTGTGTGTTCTCTCCTGACAGCGACATGTCTGAAAAATTTAAGTGTGTGTGTGTGTGTGTGTTGTTTCCTGCTCTCTGAACACTGCTTGGTTAAAGATATTGATCCTAAACACCCTGTAGTGTAAAAGTGTGAACAAGCAGCACTTACACACCTCCCGTCTCCGAAACGGTCTGAGTGTGTGTCAAAAAACTGACGTTGTCTCAAGAACACTAAGTAGATACAGAGCTTTAAAACAGCTGACATCGATTTTCTATTGTAGCAGGAACCATAAATAGTTTTGGGAGAAATCTTAAACAGTCAGCGTTTAGACGGAGACGTAAAAGGGCTGAGGCTGAAGGTCACTTCTAACCAAAAAAACTAATTAGTGCCGAACAATTAGTATTTGGGACGGAGCCTTAAATAGTCAATTCTTATGTTAAATATTTATAAAGACCCGATGTGCTCAATTCTAAGGCTTGGAGCAGAGCCTTTACATGGCTGATTTATTCTAAGAACTGTAAGTAGAGATAAATTCTAGGATTTGACTTTGAGAGTATTTTAGTGAATATAACTGAATAAGACGTCTAGTGATTGAGACAGGACCTCACAATGGTAGACAGTCTATTAGGAGTTTATTAGGAATATTAACTAGATAGGAAGTTTAGAACCTAACCTTAAAATGTCTTAAAACCTAAAAATGTATTTCAATGGTTTTATAAAACTGATTTTATTTGCCTTACTGTCTTAGGGACACACAATAATCTTATATCCAATGAGTTCCTTTAAATCACATTTGTGCAGTTTACATGATCTGAAACGCTTTGGAAAATCTATATCATATAAAGTTAGTACAACATATATTGCAGGATATTTCACTGAAACCTGTTACTTTCCCCCCGTGTACGGAGACCTCCGGGACGGCGTGTAGTTACAGCTGGGCGTTTTACAGTCGTGGCTCTTCGGGTCTTTGGAGACTCGGCTGGGGCTCCCGATGTAAAACTGATCATAAATGAGATTTATAAGCTGGTGTTGAAGTGGTTTTATGCTCGGTGTTGTGTTACAGCAGACGGAGGTCTGTGAGGGTCAGAGTGCTTCCTGATTGAGCGCGTGCAGAAAACTTCAGGTCAAAAACACACTTGGCTTCAGTGACCAGCTGAACCTGGTGAAACCTTGGAGCCCTCAGGCGTTACTCAGTTATTTTTATGTCTTCTTCTGCTGTGTGCATGTCCACGCTGAGAATAATAAAGAGCCTCACCAAGGATGAGACGCTTCAGACGAGTCCGAACTCCAACAAACATCTACACACACAGATCCACAGATACTGAGAAACCTCACTGGATAAAGAGAGCATTAGCACAAAGTGGCTGAAACTCTGATGTTGTAGTGTGAACCCTACAAGAACTACTGAAATAACTTTAACGTCAACTTGGGATCGAACATTAAAAATGTCTGGTGCTTTGCTTCAGTAGGAAGTTAATGTTTCAACCTTACATACAGTAATAACTGGAGCTGCGATCCTTTTCAAAGTGTACTTCACGGTGTGCTCCCTACTCCCTGCTAAGGGAACTTCCCTCGACAAAACACCACCATTCGGACACCCTGCGAAGTCACCGGTGCAGACGTCACTTCCTCCGTGCGTTACCATGGTAACATAAACCCCTCAGATACCTGTCACTGCTGCTGTGGAAATTTCACACTACAAACATTAAATACTGAATATTTACTGAAACATAAACTGATACCATTATAAAACATACTATTGAAATATGTCTAAATCGTAAATAAATTATTGATTAATAATAACAGTAATAATGATAATAATAATAATAATAATAATAATTGATTAAAGAATGATTTAATTTTTTTACAGATTACTAGCCTATATAATACTACAGATTTTTTTTTTATTAAATTGAAATTTAACTCATTGTGTCCTTTTAATATGATGTCATCCTCAATATTAATGATAATAAATACATGAATACTTTTTCGAGCTCCATTTTTTTACGCTCCTGATTTCATTCCCTTTTCCAGTGAAGTGAACACCTGTTGTTCACTCGTTCCCTACACCGTTCGCATTTCCCTTTGAACTGAACATTTCGCTCAAGTGGAATCACACTTAACATGGCTGAACACTCTGTGTAGTGCACTTCGCAGTGTACTTCAGACCGATCGGAACGCACCTCTACACTCACCAGCACCCTTCATTAAGTACACTTGTTTAACTGATTGTTAAAACAAATATCTCATGAACCAATCACTTGGCAGCAACTCTGCCTTTAAAGGATGACATAATATTAATTTTAATTTAGTCAATAAATCCTTAGTATTATATAGGCTAGTAATCTGTAAAAAAAAAATCTCTTTATATTTTTAATAAATGATGATGATGATGATGATTATTATTATTAATAATAATACTAATAATAATAATACTACTACTAATAATAAATAGTTTGTTTACAAGTTATGCATGTTTCAATAGCATATGATTTATAATGGTATCAGTTTTTGTCCATAGTGTCAAATTTCCACAGCAGCAGTGACTGAGGTGTTTATGTTACCATGGTAACACACAGAGGAAGTGATGTCTGCGCTGGTGACTTCGCAGGTTGTTCCGAATGGTGGAATTTTGTTGTGGGAAGTTCCCTTCACTGACATTCCTTGTTAACGGAGTAGGGAGTAGGGAGCACCCTGTGAAGTACACTTCAGAATAGAACGCAGCTCTGGTCAAGACGATCAGCTGAAGTTCAAACCGAGTATCGGAAAGGGGAAGAAAGTGTGGCGTGATTGTTGGAGTGTTTCCCAAACTGCTGATCTACTGGGATTTTCACACACACCCATCTCTAGTGTTTACAGAGAACGGGGTGAAAAAGAGAAAATCCCTAGTGAGGGCAGTTCTTAAGGTGAAAATACCTTGTTGATGCCAGAGGTCAGAGGAGAACGCCCAGACTGGTTTGAGTTGATAGAAAGGCAACAGGAACTCAAATAACATCTCGATACACCTGAGATCTGCTGAAGAGCGTCTCTGAACACACAACACGTCCAACCTTGAAGCAGATGTGCTCCAGCACTGGGTGTCGCTCCTGTCAGATAAGAACAGGCTGAAACTGAGGCTACAGGTCACATGGTCTCACCAACATCAGACACCAGAATATTGGAAAAACACCACCTGGTCTGATGAGTCTCGGGTTCTGCTGCGACATTCAGACAGTCGGGTCAGAATTTGGTGTAAACAATATGGATCCATCCTGCCGTGTGTCAGAGGTTCAGGCTGGTGGTGTGATGGTGTGGGGGAGATACTGGTTCTTGTTACTCTTTTCGCCCCTTAGTACCAACTGAGCATGGGTTAAATCCCACAGCCTCCCTGAGTGTTGTTCCTAACCGTGTCTATCCCTTTACGATCATGTGATGTAACAAAGCTAAAGTCTCCGTGTAACAAAGCTAAAATCTTCTTAAACTGGTTTGTTGAACATGACAGTGAGATCACTGTAGTCACGGCCTGCACGGTCACCTGATCTCAGTCTGATAGGGTGGATTTGGGACGCGGTGGAGGTTCGAGAGAGTCACATCATGGACGTCCAGCCGACAATTCTGCGGCGACTGCAGATCATGACATTGAGCAGGCTCCCTAAGATTCGGGGATGAAACAGATGAAACTATAAATAGTTATGAATTTTGGCGGTTGGGACGCAACCATAAAACGTCTGGGACTAAAATACAGTTGTAATGAAAAGACTAAGCAGAGCTCAGCGTTTGGGATGGAGCCTAAAACCAGTCGATGTTGTTATAGGAACCCTAACTCAATGTGAATTTTACTATGTGGGACAGAGCCCAGGTTTGTTTGTTTTGCTGCTTCTTAAATAACACGCTGACGTTCACTAATCTCCCTGCTAAGTGACAACATGATGTGTGTGTGTGTGTGTGTGTGTGTGTATGTGTGTGTGTGCCTGCAGGCAGCTCATTTCTCTCTGTTCTTTCCCAGTGCGTTCATTCAAATGATATCCGGCACTAAGAGGTTTATTAGCGCATAATAAATAACCGCATCAGCACAATGATGCAAGACTTTAATATTTCATCACTGCACCTCGTTTTCTCAACTCACACTCGGATTCTTTTCACGTCCCCCATCCTCTGCATTCACATCCCACACGCTAGCAATTAAACAAAAGCCCTCATGCTAATAACGTGTGTAGGGACAATGAGCGGGGATTTAATATCGAATAATTATCGTTAGAGCTGTTCCACGACTAAAAGTCTTCTGAAAAGCAATTACTGATAAGCGTTTAATATTAAAGTTGACTTGAGTGATGATTTTTGTTCCTCATTGTGTGTGAAAAGTCGACGTGTCAGTGAACAATAGAGGAACGAGGTGAAGTGTGTGTCCACGTTTAACCTCCGCTCATGTGCTGAAAAAAAAGTGCAGCTTAAAAAAAAATACAAAAATAATCAATTTGTCTGATTGCTTTGATAAAAACTCCAGACTGAGAGAACGCAATCTGGGGCTGAAGTTTCATCACCGAGACACCAGATAGAAATCTGTCAGAGACGAATCTCCAGGAATGAAGCGCTTAAGTTTCTGTAATAATAATAATGAACAAAATTTCCTTGAATACTGAGTCTTGATATTGTGTCTGACTAAATGTACTGAAAAACTGTTAATATAATATAATTTGTCACATGACATTAGATGTATTTTCTTTATCTGTGTCTACTTTTATTTGGTTTTATTTGTTTTCTATTTTTTATCATCTTCTTTTATCTATTTTTTAATGCATTTTTTCCCCTTTATTCCAAATGCCTTTATTTCCAAACGACTCCAGAACATCACCCACATTTGCTTTAGTAGCTGTTAGGGCTAAAGAAGTGAAAATGAAAAGTGGGAACCAGAGCGCTTTTACACTGTTGATTCTGAATCAGGGTGAAAATGATTCTTTTGATTCGTTCGCTGTGGGTTTGGGGTTAGTGCCAGGGTGGAAAAGCAAAACACAAAAGAAAACTAGAACACAATCCGAGGCGCATGAAAGGCTAAAAACATTCTCATAAAACACATTAGTCACTTAAAAAATTAAGGGATCACTTGAGCACAAAGAACACAAATCCAGCACTAAGTATACACACACACCCACACACACACACACATTCTCCACAGCGCTTATCCTATACGATGTGCAGGGGGTCTGGAGTCCCAGGGGAGACTCAAATGAAATTCAATTATTTGTCTCATGTACCTTACAGCACAGTGAAAATAATTTTTTCATATATCCCATTTTGGAAGTTTGGAAGCCGGGGTCAGAGGTCAATGTCAGCACCTCCTGGAGCAAATGGGATTAAGGACCTTGCTCAAGGGCTCAACAGTGGCAACTTTGCAGTGCTGTTGCTCGAACTTCCAACATTTTGATCAGAAACTTTAACCGTTTTGGTCTTTCACGCTGCCCATCCATCACCAGTCCATTGCAGAGCACACAAACACACACAGACATTGGAACGCCAGTTAGCCTAATCTGAAGGTGTTTGGACTCACTCAACCACTCATCTTCTATACCACTTTATCCTGTATACAGGGTCGCGGGGGCCAGGAGACTTATGGCACGAGGCGGGGTACATCCTGGACAGGGTGCCAATCTATCACAGGGCACACACACATACACACACTCACACACTACGGGCACTTTGGGAATGCCAATTAGCCTAACCTACATGTCTTTGGACTGTGGAAGGAAACCCACCAGGCATGAGGAGAACATACAAACTCCACACACACAGACCTGAGGTGTGACTTGAACACTCAACCCTGGAGATGTGAGGCCACAGTGCTAATCGCTACGCCACTGTGCCGTTAGCTACTTACATGATTAGATAATTGATTAATTAGTAACACGTTTAAAATTTTTTGCCAGTCAAATCCAGCATTTTATTATCTTTAATTCACATCATGCAGTCGAGTCGATTCAGAGTCGAATCATTTCCTCACTCAGAAGTAAGGTTTGTCCTCTGCACCACGCTAATGTATAACCCCATGTGAGTTTCCTGCTGTTTTTGTTGTTTATTCTGTGTTTGTGTTTATTCATGAGTGACACGGCTTCATCCTCGTCTTCTTCATCACAGAGGCTTCTATGTTTAAAAGTATAATCCATGAAGCCGTTAGAGCTCCTTCAGGTGCGACACAAGATTGCACGGTTTTACCCAGAAAGCACACAGTAATGCCTCGAACAGCATTCTCTCCACGTTTCAGTCTGAACCAGAAAGAGAAAAAAGGCGTTTAATCAGAGTCTCGTCTGTCCGAAGCTCACCACCAGCGGGAAAACGAGCCGCTCTCTCTCAGCCTCTCCTCGCTGAGCAGAAAAGAGAATTCTTTTGATTTTGATTGAGGTGGCCTTGATGGCCACAGAAACAGGTTTTCTTCTTCCAGTCGTCTGAGAATGCTCTTGTGAGGAAGGGCACTTGAAGAGTCACAGTCAAAAGGAAAGAAAACAGGATTTGAGAAAATGTGAACACAGCTTTGTGTGTGTAAAGTGGGAAAGGTGCAGCGACAAGGGTTCTGATTGGTTGGGATCAGGTCAGGGGCGGGGCTTAGCACTTTCATGACATACAGTGAATTAAAGATCGCTCGACTGAAAACCCAGCAACGCGTTTCACCCGTTAAAAGTTGCATCTCGATATGATTTGCCCGGTGATTGAACAGCGTGAAAAAACATTATCACATGATTATAATGATCGTTATGATCGATCAGCGCAATGGACCATTTTACACATCACTATAAAAACCTTCTTTTCAGATGTATCTGGTAACTCCAGCAGATTTACTGTGCATCTATTATAAAACCAAATGTACTGCAATACCCTGATATTACTGACACGCCATTTTACACAAATATGAAATCTCGGATGTGATCCTGCAATTAGCTAATCCATTTCAACATGTTTTTTTTTCACTTTAACTTGATATAATGCAGTTCTTTTCAGAAACATTGACTCGTTGGTTCACTCTGACTGAATAAAAATGACAGCAGCATTTTATAAAACATAAAAGAAGTAAAAGGATAAAAACCACAATGAGTTATGGCAGGATTCTTTGTAATACACTTTCTTTATCTCAGTAACATAACAAGCCTTATAATTTCTTTTGTGTCGTATTAAAACTTTAAGAGAGAATAACGAGAGGCTGGTGAGAGAATGAGTGTTTAAACGTAACCGAGAACAAGAACCAAACACTAGATGCAACTATTAATGGATAAAATGCATGCAGGGTCGTTATCTAATTTCACTAATGCACATGTGTATACAGGAGGAATAAAACCCTCTGAGGGGAGTGCTGATGTGGAAAATAATCAGCTTTGGATAAATTACAGTACCTCTACAGACTACATTTGAAATAAGTGTAATTTATTTGTCAGTAACACTTCAGCATTCACCTCCTCAAACATTATTCTTTTTTTTATTTGGTTTAATTTTTTTATAAAAAATTATTTGTTTTCTTATAACTCTGCCCTGATTCGTATCATCTGAGGATTTTAATGCTAACAGGGAAAGCCCCGGGTTTCCCACGGCATCGTGTTAAACCTATTTCTTTATGCATTATTGAGCTTCAGGCCGGAGGAAACTCTACAGAAACGTGTAGAATCTGCACTCGTGTCTCTGTTTGGATTAAAAACTCAGTGACCTAAAAGAACCCTAAGTGACAGTTATGAATAATTCTTTTGTAAAATAAACACACAAAATTTAGAATTACAATCACTAATGACAGGTAAATGAGATAAATTAATTCTGGCAGGTTTAATAATTATTTTTTGTGTATATATTGTATTGAAAATACATAGGAAATATTTTATGCATGCTTTCTTTGAGCCACAGTAGTGTAAAATAATCACAAATGACAAACTATTTTGGGTTATATCAGTGTGAAATTTGTGTGATTTTTCAAAACGCTATAACTCCCATAATCGCCCATAGTTTATTACAACAGATTAAATCAGCCTGCAGTTGTGTTTGCGGTTATTTAAATAGGAATATTTGTATATATGTTGGTTAAATTTAATATGAAAATAAAAACTAACTTATTGGTTGATTGTGTTTCTGTATTGAGTCAAGAAACCGTGACTTCAGTAGTTAAAGACAGCAGGGTGTTATAGAAGTCAGTGACTGCTGGAGAAACTGCAACAACACAACAGACTGTAAACCTATTTTTTTATCGCCTTCAACATTTTTCAAAAATCTACCGAATGCATTTAGTTTGCTTACATCGCTATATTTCCCAGCTTGTAGTTTCTCATTACTGATCACATAACAGAAAGAAGCCCTATGATTGGCTGGTTATGGATCTGTGTCATTTTGCGATGAAATTTGCAACAATATTTGCTACTTTATGCAAAAAAGTTATTAATTTAATTTAATTTTAATTTTATTATTTTATCTTTTTATCCAATTCACTTTTATATTTTCATTTTACGATTTTTATACCTAAGCTTATTCAAAAGGAAAAAAAAGTCTAGACAGTAATAGTAGTGGTGTTGTAGGGGTTGTGAGAAGTTCAGTTAAAGAATCCTACAAAAGTCACCACTGAATAAAAGCAAAAAGTACAAATTCAGAATAAAGGTCAGATTAAATCTGCTGCATCCAATCAGAGTTTGCTGCTTAAATGGTGCAAGAATTGTAAAAGATATCCAGATATCCAGAATTTATTGCAACGTGGCTGTTATATGATATATTGGTCAGCCTTAGCCAGTGAATCTGTCTGAATTTAAATGAAATGATTATATATATTACATTCTATTAGAAAATAGATTTGTTTAGGTGTTAGCATTATTTTAGTTGTAGTTACATCAGGACTCCTGAACATTGCAGTACTGAGCTCAACTCTGGTAACAACAAATTAAAATATATTGATTTTATCTACAAACTGGATGTGAAGCTTGGTGTGAATATTAAAAAAGAAAAACATCTAAAAATCCCCCAAAGTATTAGCGAATTAGCACGAAGGTCTCGTCAGTGTGTCGTTCCTAGTGTCCAGTATCCAAGGAACGTGTGCTTCCTCCGATTAATTGTCCCTTCTCGCTGAAGAGCTTGACCTTCATCCCCGAGTGCCAGAATGATTTGCTGCTGCTGCTGCTGCTCTGTTCATTTTTTTCCATTAGGGAGGCGGCGTGGGAACGCGGGAGTCTAATTGCAGTCAGCAAACAGCAAACAGTGGCATGTTGACAATCAGGGATTATTAGATTCCCAATCCGGCAACACCGAGACGACAAAGTGGGACAGATATTAATATTCACACCATCATCACAACACGTTAACCAGCACCGAGATGCAGAACGAGACTCAGTGTTTAAAAAAATCCAAATAGTAACAGCAGGAAGAAATTTATCTAAATCTGCAACTGTATGAACATGATGGAGGGAAACATGTCTCTTAATTTAATTATATATAACTGTACGCATGTATATATGTTTTGCAAGACAAATGAAATGTGATAATTTCATGATTGAAATTTGATAAAGGGATGAAGAAAGCGTTTATGGGTAATGGATTAGGGTTTGGGTATTAGTCTTTAGGGCTTGGTGATTACTCCCTAGTAATTAGGGATTAAAATTTTTTTAAAAAGGTTTACAGTATGTTAGAACAAGGGAAGAAGGATTTAGGGGTCAGGTTATAGTGTTAAGAGATATATCGGTGGGTACTTAGGGATCATGATTTGTGGTAAGGGATAAATCGGAGTTAGGATTTAGAGTTCGGGATTATGCCCTTAGTTTTTAGAGATTACTCTGGGGGTTAGGAATAAATCTTTTTGATTTGGGGATTGATGTTTATGGTTTAAGGTTTAGTAATTAGTCTCCGTGTGTTTTAGTGATTAGTGCTTTAGTTTACCCTAATTAGTTTGCAGGTTTCAAGATTATGATTTGGAGTTTGGGGGATTAGTCTTCTGGGATAATGATCTGCAGTTTGAGGATTAGTATTTAAGGATAGCGGTTAGGAGATCGGGAATAAGTATTTGGGGATAAGCATTTGGAGACTGGGGATGAGTATTTAGAGATGATCTTTTGTAGCTTTGGGGTTTATATTTGGGGATAACAGTTTGGATTGTGGAATAAGTATTTACAGATTGGGTTGTGGAGTTTGGGGATTAGTATTTAGGGATTGGTATTTGTAGTTTGGTGATTTGTCTTTGGGGCTTATGGATAATAGGAGGTAAAATAGAAAATAAAGTAAAAACCCTTATTCATTATTCCCTACAAACCTCAGTGTTGCATTATGGGTATTGTGTATCCTCTGCGCCATGCTAATTTAATGCTAAACACCTGCTTCTGTAATCCTGACATCATGTTGCTCTTTTCTGTTGTTCAAGGTACTCTATAAATAAAAAGAATAAAATTTTATTAATTCCGTGGTGATGGCAGACTTTAGGATTTACCGCAGAAACACAGCATTAGCATGTAGCGCTCAGTCAGCGCTAGCTGCGTCTTCCTGACCCTGACAGGAGGAACAACAACTGCAAGTGACAGAGGGGTTTAAATTTAATCTGTCACATGGACAAACACCATCACATCTGTCAGAGTGAACACACACACATACACACACACACACACACATACACATACCCACACACAAGCACTCTCTCTCTCTCACACACACACACACACAAACACACAAGCACTCTCTCACACACACACACACACACAAACAAGCACACTCACACACACACACACACACACTTCTCTCTAAAGGATAAAGTCATTAGTGTCTGTCTAGCAATTAGAGACATTTAATAACCTAACAAAGATCTAATAAACTTAAATAAAGCTGAAGTGTTTTTCTCGTTGGCTTTGACTCAGGACTAAACCCTTTTCTCATTCTGAAGTGTAAGGTCACTCCATCTCCTCTCCGGCTCCGTCCCAAACCACCTACCGCTCAACTAAATTAGCACGCCACCCAGTGTGTCCTCACTGCCTTATACACTGAGCTCAGGCTTCAGGATTAAAGACCAGGGAGAAGGTCAGGTTTAAGGGTTTAGGGATTGAGGCTAAGGGGTAAAGGTTAGGGTTTAGGTCAAGTATTAGAGTTTAGGGGTAAGTATTAGGGATTAAGGAAGGGTAAAATGTAGGATGATGAATCTGGGATAAACTGGGGCTAATAGTTTAGAGGTTTGGCTTAAGGAATCATTTAGATCAAATTTAGGATTCAAAGTTTGACTTTATTCTCTGATTCTCTCTCTCTGTCTGTCTCTCTCTCTGTCTGTCTTTCTCTCTGTCTATGCTTCCCATTTGTCAGTCGTCCCCCCCCCCCCCTCCCTCTCTCTCCCTGTTTGGTGTCTCTTTAACTTATTCTCTGTCTTCTTTGTCATTTGTCTCTGTCTTTCTCTCACTGTCTCTCTCACTCTGTCTGTTGTCTGTCTATCGTGTTTTTTCTCTCTATTTGTCTCTCAGTTTTTCTCTCTGTCTCTCTTTGTCATTTGTCTTTCTCTCTGTTTTGCATTCTCTCTCTCTCTCTCTCTAAGTGCTTCTTATTTGCATTAGCGTCTCGCTGTCAGCTCCTCGACTGGCTGAGAGACACTTTTTATTGTTCTGATTTTGTCTTGTGTAACCAAATGCAGAATGTCTCTCACACACACACACACACACACACGCACACACACACACACACACACTCCTTCTGCACAGTCACTTCTGTTTTTCATCGCTCTCAAAGCTGAACAAAAGTGGGCTTGTTCTTGTTCTCCCTGCAGTAAATCTGTGTGTGTGTGTGTGTGTGTGTGTGTAATGGATCCAACATGCTGCTTGTCACTTTGCATTGAAATGACACAGTGATATAATGACCTGGGTTTTAAATGGTAGTGAAACTCCACGTGGTGGATGTGTGTGTGTGTGTGTGTGTGTGTGTGTGTATGCACTGGGACTGAACAACACAAGGTTCTGAGTGTTTTTCGATCTGGAACTAACAGCTTCTGTAAGCTTGTAAGTCCCGGGTTGCCAGGTCTAAAATCCCCACCATAACACAACTCAAAGAAATCTAATGAAAAGACTCGAGACGAACCCAAAGTGTTCAGGCGACTGAAAAGGTCGCTTCTGCCTGGCAACCTGCTCACAGAGCTAACATCAAGTTCTTTAACATGGCACTAACAGGCGAGCTGGTATTCAGGGAGGTTTCGTCAGTGCTCCAGTAGCCTGACCCACACCCTGCCCTCCTGAGCTTCTAAATAAAACCAGACGTCTGTAGAGGAAAAAAGAAACATGCTTTCATTTTATGAGCCACTTATAGAAACAGCGCAGCATGTCTCTAAATCATCATTTAATTCATTTTACTATATTTATTAAATCTTTATCAGATGACTCCTCTCATCCTTTATGAACACATTTTGACTCACAGCAGCACTTCTCCAGATGTATAATCTTAAAAATATATATAAAAAATATAACCTTAAACTTAACCTTAAACATTCAATACATTCAGGTGGTCAGCTGACTTCATTTTATTGCCCCATAATGTTACTGAGTCTCGACCTGAGTAACTGATCAACCCCAGATCATAACACTGTCT
>JAOVVB010000037.1:368131-379715 GCA_028570985.1 Heterobranchus longifilis
TTTTACTTCTACTTGAGTAATATTATTTTGAAGTACAGCTACTCTTATTTGAGTACAGTTTTTGGCTACTCTACCCAACTCTCTCTTTGCAATACCCAAGTGTACAAAATACCCTGTAAATACTTTTAGGCATGCATTAAGTTATTTTTGTTTTTGTTATTTTTCTCTAGTTTTGATGTTTCTATTTTTCTCGATTGTTACATCAAGATTCGTAACGACCCATCAAAACTTTAGGCAGCAGTTTGTTTGTACAAATTCTAAGTTATTTATAAATGCCGAGGCCGTGCTGTCTGTCTCACAGCTGCAGTATTAATGGATTTTTACTCATTTTCATGCTCTCTGAGTTTATGGTAAATAGACTCCAGGGAAAAGAGGAAGTGTGGATTTCAAACCCCCAGCACGCCAGACTTCATTTTCCATCAGCCGATTCTGACAAAGTGATAATGAAGCGTTGTGGTGATTGGAAATATTTCACCCTACAGTAGCGTTTAAATGCAAAAAGCTATAATTGGCTGCGATAGGGGCCATAATTGGATTCTGATTGGCTCTTAATGAAAGTGCGCAGCACGTGCAACGGACACGAGGAGTCATCTATTTTCAGGGACACTCACAAGCAATACTGAACGACTTTTTAAACTAGAATGCACTTCAGAAGGAGTACAAAAAAAAATCATAAATGAGACGATATTAAATCCGGCATGTCGGTTTTCCTCACTGTAACACACAGTGCGAGTTTACTCAGAGCCTCAGTTTATCCCAGACCTCACTGATTACTGTCATTAAAAAAAGCTTTGCACTTAATTCCTGATTAGCCGTGTGTAGCGTGTGGCGCTGCTAGAGATTTTGTTTGCATGTAAACATCAGAATCGTGACACATCTGAAGGATTAATTAAGGCGAGTGGACATCTCGTTAATGAATCAGGCGCAGGAATAAATTGGACGTGGCTGCAGATTAAGCTGAAATGCTTTTTTTTTTCTTTTGCTTCAGCTCTGTGGGATAAAGCAGAGAGAGATCTGATTGTTAGTGATGATGATGAGGATGATTTTTTTTTCTAGCCAAACAGAATGTTTCTGTGATTTGCTTACAACCTGAATTTGATTTGTAATAATAATAATAATAATAATAATAATAATATTTAGCTGTCTCAGGTTAGGTTACTTTTCAGTCACTAGGCTAGCATTCACTCAAAGAATTTAGTTATCAGTCATGAGGTTAGCTTTCACTTGCTAGGTTAGCAGAAGTTTGCTAGTTTGCCTATTACAATCTCTGGATTTTGCTACTGTAGCTTGTAAGCTTTCACACCTGTTAGATTAGCTTTGTGTGAGTAAATTATTTTCAGTCAATAGGTTAGTTTTCGCTTGCTAGGTTTCCTGCCAGCCCTGACCTGTTACAGTAGGTATGCTAATCATCCCTGGTTTACATTTGAATCTTTATGCCAGATTTTAATGGCTAGGACAGGTTTCATTCTCCAGGTTAGCATCCACTTGCTAGATTAGCTTTGTTTCTTTTGGTTGGCTCTTACTCCCTAGTCTAATTTCAGCATTACTTTACCTGGTGAGTTTAAAGCTTTCACATATTGCGTGACCTTTCCTATGCCTCTATCTCCATAAAACAACCCCTCCTTACTGCGCTTCCTCATCAATTATATAGTAACACTTTCTATATTCTGTGTACAGATAAATACACACAAATAGCTTGTGTCCACTGGAACGCTTTTGTCTAACCAAAAAAATGCTAATATTGTCTGTCCTCTGGTCTCTCTACGACCTACGTGTTCATGACTTTTACTCTTTTGATGTACCTTAAATATGCTCTTTGCTGATAATAAACAGAGATATCATGTGCGTGTTTGTCCTTCTCCTGGTTAGGAACACCAGCCAGTGTATCGAGGTGCAGTGGACGCATCGCGCAATAATAAATGTAACAATCTGGATGTTTGTCCGCACTTTGTTCTCAGAGGATGTCATTCATTTTGTTTGCTATTTTTCTACCTCGGTTAGAAAAGTTTGACTCAGTGCGGTATTCTAAAGAAATTTTATTAACTGTAAATAAATTAATTACATTTAATTAACTATTTTGTGTATTTTAAAATAACTTTCTACTGAGTTTTTTAAATGACTCTCGTCAAATTATTCCAGTCGTGTTCCTTAAATAAGCTTTCCTCTGGTTTTTTATCTTGGAGGAAGGTAAGTAAACATTTTTGTGTTTTTTTGTTATTTATTTATTTGATTAAGTCTCTTCTTAAGCTAAACCATCTTCTTTGTTTGTGCGTACAGTTAATTTGTTCTCCGGTATTTTAAACCTTTGCCTTTTTTATTATATTTTATTTATTCCTGACTTATGTTGTGTTTTAAATAATTCATTAATTAAAATGTTTGTGGCGAGTGTGAGTGATTGTGACAAACGTGCAAACTAGAATTTTAATTACAACAGCTCTTTAATTAGCAACAAGTTAAGAACATTACTTGTTCTACATTTTGCTATGTTACAGCTTTATTTCAAATGGATTAAATTAATTATTTTTCTCAAAATTCTACAAACACCCCATCATAGCAACGTGAAAGAAGTTTGTTTGAAATCTTTGCAAATTTATAATTTTTTTAAAATGAAAAAAATATATAAAATCACATGTAAAGTATATAAGCATTCACACCCTTTGCCATGACACTCAAAACTGAGCTCAGGTGCTTCCTGTTTCCACTGATCATCCTTGAGATGTTTCTACACCTTCAGTGGAGTCCACCTTTGGTAAATTCAGTTGATTGGACATGTCTATATAAAAGGTCCCACAGTTAACATTGCATGTCAGAGCACAAACCAAGCCTTGAAGTCCAAGGAATTGTCTGTAGACCTCTCAGACAGGATTGTATTGTGGCACAGATCTGAGGAAGGGTATGGAAAAAGAAATTCTGCAGCATTGAGAGTCCAGATGAGGACAGTGGCCTCCATCATCCATAAATGAAGAAGTTTGGAACCCCCAGGACTCTTCCTAGCATGGGCCACTTGGCCAAAGTGACCAGCTGGGGGTTTGACAAAGAACTCGATAGTCACTCTGAAACAGCTTTAGTGTTTCTCTGAAAAGATAGGATAGCCATCCAGAAGAAAAACCATCTCTACCATGCAGGCCTGATTGGTGGAGTGCTGCAGATTGGCCAGACAGAAGCCACTCCTTAGTAAAAGGTACATAACCAGCACCTGGAGTTTGCCAAAAGACACCTGAAGGACTCTCAGACCATGAGAAACAACCAAGTTCAGCCTCAAGTCTTTTTGAGTATGACGCTACACGATGTTTTTTCTTCTGGAAGGTTCTCCTCTCTTTACAGAGAAACACTGGAGCTTTTTCAGACTAACCATCGGGTTCTTGGTCACTTCCCTGACTACGGCCCTTCTCCTCTGATCGCTCACTTTAGCCGGGCGGCCCACTTTAGGAAGTGTCCTGATGGTTCCTAACTTCTTCCATTTATGGATGATGGAGGCCACTGTGCTCATCGGGATCTTCAATGCTGCATAAATTTTTTCTGAACCCTTCTCCAGACCTGTGCCTCGATACAGTCCTGTCTTGGAGTTCTACAAACAATATCTTGGACTTCATGGCTTGGTTTGTGCTCTGACGTGCACTGTTAACTGTGGGACCCTTTATATAGACAGGTGTTTCTTTTGAAATAATGTCCAATCAACTTAATTTACCACAGGTGGACTCCAATCGAGTTGTAGAAACATCTCAAGGATGATCAGTGGAAAGAGGAAGCACCTCAGCTCAAGTTTGAGTGTCATGGCAAAGGTGTGAATACTTATGCCATGTACTGTACATGTGATTTTCTTTTTGCAAAGATTTCAAACAAACTTCAACGTTGGCATTATACCGGATGCTCTGTATTTCTTTTTGCATAAAAAGAAATTGATTACAAATTATTTACTGTTATTGTTATTTTTAATTATATAATTCAAACAATCTTTAAAATATTTTGATTTCCTAAACTAAAAGCTTTTTCGGCCGTGTACTACCACAACACTACCTTCAGTGTCAGACTTTGCTCATCCTAAAATGGCCATGCCTTTCTACCGCATTGCCGTGAACCTGTATTCTTCTGCACTACAGACGGTTAAGCGATAAGGACATACATGAATAAATGATCTGGAGATCTAATTTAAGCTCATACTGGGTTTTTTCCCAAAGCCTAGAGTGCAGCTGGAAACAATTAGGAGCTCGAGGAGGACGGGAAGATTACATTTGCATTTGTATAGCGAGCGACGGCTGCAAATGTCAGCGCGATCGGCCTGCTCTCAAATTCATCACATCATTCTGGAGAAGAGACGCAAACAAACCTGCATTAAATGCTCCTATTGGCAATATGATCCACAAATTTGTTTGCTAAGTGTGTGGGATCAAAGGGACACAGCAGAACCCGGTTCCAATCTGGGTTTCGCTGAGGAGCGCGCTTTGTAATATGCATAGTGATGACTTCAGCTCTGGCATGAATGAAATGCTATCACAGTGTTCCTGGAAACCAAAATAAAAAAATAAAAGCTATTCTTCTTCATGAGAGCGGGAGAAGAAAGGAGAAAGGACAGATAATGAGTCCTGGATGCGGTTCATCACTGATTATACAGCGAGCAGAATTTTATCGCCTTCTTCCTGACAGGCTCTGTGAAAAATGACTACGCAGCTGAGATACACTGGTGTTATACATATTCACCTGCACACTGAACTTTAACATTAGGGAGACTGGAACACACATACACCATCACAGAAAGAGTGGAACACACACCACTATGGAAACACTTGAAAACACAGACACTCAGTCATGGAGAGAATTGAACTAACATTGTCACTGAGAGACTGAGACACACACACACACACACACACACACACACACACCTTCATAGACAGGCTAGAAAACATACACACACACACACACCCTGGAGGAGATTGTAATTTGTGTTAAACACTTTCTTTTAATCCCTGATATAATTTTACAGAAATATAATTTGCAATAAAATCGTAGCGCTGAGCCCAGCGTTACAGACAGGTGTGATGGATTCCAGAATCAGGAAATCCCATAATGCCCTGCGGCTCCTGTGCCCTATTTTCTACATTTGTTTACATCATGACAACAGCGTGTGTGTGTCGCAGCGCTCTGTATGCACTAGCATTACACACGAGACCCTGCAGCTGATCTGCAGAACTTTTCTTTTTCTGTATCTCTCAGATCATTCCACCAGGAGAGGGAGGAAAAGTGTGATGGAGCTGTGTGAGTGAACGAGTGTAAACATGGTGCGCTGCATATTACTGTGTCCTTGTCATGAGAAAATCAGAGAAAGAGAAGGAAAAAAAAAAACATCAAGTGTTACGAGTGTTAAAGAGAGGGGGGCATTTACTTTTTTCAGTAGGTACACATGCCTATTATTTCTGCCTTTATTATTAAAGTTTAAATGTATCATTATATAGTTATAATTTTTAAAAGTGACCAAATGATTAAGCTAAATAAATGTTTAACTATTAAAGGTGTGGTGATATTTTTACTATTAGAGCTTGTTGTACCAACGATATGTAGTCAATTAGCGTTGTATAATTGATGTCGGAGGGCCGTTTCATTTTAATCTATAGATCCAGTTTTAATTGCCGACACTAGATGTCCCCGAGCTCGTGCATCAACATGCCTGCAAATAAATAAATAAATAAATAGGAAAAAGCAGACGAGCAGAACAGCACTCTCCATTTCCACAGTCAGATCAAACACACACACACACACTTATCGATTTCATCATTATTTACAAGACTCAAAGCAGAACAAGTGTTCAGGTGATTATAAAACAGGGGCATGAAGGTACTCGCATTCCCAAGCACAAATGTCCACAACTACACACTGACCACAACTACACACTGCACACCATCCTAAACTAAACACCATCTAAAACTACACACCGTCCTAAACTACAGACCGACCTAAACTACACAGCGTCCTCAACTACACACCGCTGTAACCTACACAGACCTAAATGAGATTCTGATTTGTGTGATACATGTTACTGTAATTTCTGAGATCTACACAGAACCTAAACACATGAGAGTAAAGTTTCGTCTCATTCGCTAGCCTGGCATGAATTCCCTCGATCGCTAACTTGCTAATGAAATATTCAGAGAAATAAAAGAGGAAATAAAGGTGACGCTGTCAGAGTTCTGGAATACGTAAAGGAAAGGAGACTGCACCAGATGTCTCGTGGGTATTTTGCGGTCAGCGAAGTCGACTGGATCTGTCATATAATGTCTGAACCTTAAGATGGATGAATCCAAGGAGGAGTGAGCAGGGGACGAGGGTGCGTTAGGAACAGGATTGGAACACGGGGATCAGTTTCTCGCCGCAGGCTGAAGGATCAGAGACTCACATGGAAAATTCCCTGAGTACTCGTTTAGGATGTTCAGGAAAACAAACGCTAAAAAAGAGGAGGTCGTGTTCTTTATTGCTTTAAACTTCAGTCTCTCCCTGAGAGATTCCCTTCATCTTCCGGTCTCTCTAGTGACCGATCGGGTCATGTGACCTTCAGAGGAAACAGAAGCTTTATTCATAAAAATCTGCTGGTGAAGAAGAAACGTCTAAGAGCAGCTAAATAAACACGCTATGCTGGACACACGAGCCTCTCGGGTTTCCTCCCTCATGCACTGATCGCTCATCTCCCTCCACGTCTTCTTTAAAAAAATTCCACAGTTGAACGAGCCTGGATCAACGTCCTCGGGCGTTTTCTTCCCAAACGACGATTCAGCACAACGCAGGAACTTTTCTCTTAGCTGTTAAAAAGCCGTGCACTTTTTTCCCTCCAGCTCGAGTCGAGCGGCATCAGCTCTTTTCAGCCCTCGTCACGGCTTTCTGCTCGCAGATCTGCAATCTGAGACCCTGATCGCTCCTGAATGAATAAACAGTCACTTCTTTTTAGTGAAAGCTAAGCTAGCGGAACGTCACTCACCCAACACACTTGCATTCTGACGACAGATCGATAAATATCTACTGATTTTTTTGATGTTTACATTTTTCATATCATAATCTTTCGTACCATGATAAAGACACATTTGGTCTCTGTTGCTGCAGGATAAAAAATAACGTCAATCTCATTCTAAAATTAAAGTGAAACACCAACTGAGCAATTTCCTGCCATCTGTAACCACTCACACAGTATGTAGGCGGCCATCTTGGAAAGCATGAATATCATTTATTCCTGAGTTCTGTATTTCTCCAAACCTCAAGACCCTGTACAGTATTTCCCCAGTGGAGACCCTGTAAATACATACAGCAGTGTTTCCCGCTTAGAAAGAGGTCCAATAAAAACTTTTTTTTTTTTTTGTGCAAAAAAGAACTTTGTTTACTCTCTCAGATAGTTTGGAAGCTTTATGTGTCCCTTAGGCAGAACCCATTCCAAGGACCCTAGGAACCTTAGAACCCTTAAAGAACAATTTCTGCACCAAGTTTAAGGGTATAGATATTAAGAAGCATAATAATAATGAATAATAATTTAAAGTTTACACCACACACTCAGTTAATACACACACACACACACTCTCTCTCTCTCTCTCTCTCTTTAAAAAATAATGAGGTTGGAAGCCAAAAAATAGGTTCTAATGGGTTCACTGGATAATTTGAAGATCTTATAAAGCACAAAAAGGGTTCTAACTGTAAACCTGGAAAAATATAGAATTTTTAACAACAGTTACTGTAAGGGTATATTTTAGAAGTATGGTTCTTCTGTTGTAACTCCAGGGGGAACCAGGAGTTTTTGTAAATCCAAAATCTAAAATAAAGTGTTTCCCTGTCAGAAAGGGTTCCATGTAGCTCCAATTGTTAAGTAGAAAGCAGTAAGTGTTTGGTTTGTTCTTCATTTTAGTGAGTTAGCACACACACACACTTTAAAAAAATATTTAGGAGCTCCTCTAGAGGGTATTATTATTATTATTATTATTATTATTATTATAGTCTGCATCTGTGTGTGTGTTTGTGTGTGCATGCTCATGCCCTGTTATGAGTTACCCCACCTCATGCCCTGAGCGCTCAGGTTAGACACAGGATAAACATTTATGGTAAATGAGTGATCATTTAGATGTTTTATGTGAATACACAGCCACTTTGGAAAAGGCATCTTCATGGGTTTGTACTGTGCCTGATAATTAACTGATCTTTATTTCCACCTGGTTCTTCCTGGAACCTTCTCAAGGTAGGAAAACACCTGCAGGGATCTACATATGTTTTAATGTACATGCTCATCCAAGAGGAGATTTAAATCAGATGTTCAAAGTAAATGATTATAAACTGCTTTATTAATCTCTCATTCTGTATACCGCATATCCTGTACAGGGTCACAGGAGGTCTGGATCTCAGTGGAGTCGGGGCACGAGGCAGGGTATACCTTGAACGGAGTGCCAGTCCATGGCAGGGCACACACACACCAACACACACATACTCACTCACTCGAACATGCAAGGAATATGGATACACCAATTAGCCTAATCTGCATCTCTGTGGACTGTGTGGGGGGGAACCGGAGTACCAGGGGGAACCCTACCAAGCACAGGAAGAACATGCAAACTCCACACACACAAGCACAGACGCGAGGCAGGAATCGAACCGTCGACCCTTGACTCTGCAAGGCCAAAGTGCTCCACACGATAACAACACAACACTATTGTATACATTGTATACATTGTTTTATGTACAGTATTGTATATAAAAGCTGAATATTTGCACATACTTTTGCCCCGCCCACTGAAACCACATTTAACATTTCCGAAAGGTTTTTTTTTTTTTGTTCCTTCGAAACCCAGTCGATCCTGTTTCACTGTTCCTGTGTGTGTCTGCGCTGCCACGTCTGCTCCCTGTTATTACTCTGCATTTTTATAGAACTAGCAGAAATTCACCATGTGTGTTGCGGTTAAAAAAAAACCCAGTGACATCAGACTTTCCTGACTTTGCCATTCCACTTGGAGCACGAAGAGCTTATTTTCTTAAAGGAACCTCTCGAAGGAAAACCTTCACTTGTGTGTATTTATCTAAGGTTCTGTGATCCACTCTACCTCGGAGTCGTGTTGTCCTCTTCGTAAATCTTCGCTTTGAGTCTTTCAGCGTAAATAATAAACCCATTATGCCACTAATTACTGCCACGTGCAGCTGTTTTCAAGTCTGGCATCAATCTGGTGGATTAGGATGCCTTGGTTTACAGCACGCCCACCTTGTTCGCTTTTATGGAGTAATTGCCTCTAAGAGCTCAGCGCAGAACCAATTAAGCAGCCTTAAAGGATGAGTACACGGTTGAGGCATGCGAAAGAAACAAGACCCGGCTGATGAGCGGCTCCTTTAAGAGGCCTGCTGCAGGAACCGAAATAGATTTACGAGCTTAAGTAAAAAAAATACAAAAAAAAGGAAAAAACAATTTGCGGTTACATTAAGGAAAAGGCGGCTCCTGGCTTCTCCTTTCACCGACTCGGAACAGAAAGCTCTGAACTCTGCACACCAGAACAGTGGGTCTAAATCTGTGACCAGTTTTAAAGACTCAAAATATTTAACTTTGTGCTGAAAATAAGCTCAAAAACACTTGCGTGAGCTTGAATCTTGATAACAAATCAATATAAAATGTATACTGTGCATCACCAAGTATTCTTCATCAAAAGTGAAAAGTAAGCGCAAGGTTTCCTTATATTTTACACATTAAGAGTGTTTTTATGAACAGTGTTTTCTGTAGCTTCATAAAGGATGTTCATTCTGCAAACAAAGTTGTTTGAAAGTCAGAATCACCAAACCGATGGGCTGAGCGGGATGCAATCCAGTCCTCCAGTCACTTTAGTAAGGGTGCTGCACTCGACCACTAGGGGGCATGCTGTTGATGCTAGTAAATGCGTGTACATAACACACATAACAAATAGCGCCACAAAAAATATAAAAGTAGTTCACAGAAAAAAAAACAACAACAACAACCTGCATATCATATGAAATTTGTCCTGTGAAAGCGGATGTGATGCAGTTGTACAAACCCCATATTATATTGGAAACATTTGGAAGCTAAGACGTATCTCAAAGGTAAAATATTTCTGAAAGAAAATGAAACAGAGCTTTTACTTTTATACAGCAGTTCCACAAACACCATTTACTATACATACAACAGATTATGATTAGTTTCTTTATTTAACCAGTTATTTTGCTCCGCCCACCGCCCAAACTAACTAACTGCGACTGGTGGAGCTGGTGCGCGACAGTTAGTGAGTGACAGTTAGTGTAATTAACAGGAGGTGAAAGTAGTGTTAAACTCTTCCCAGTACTCTGTAGCTAAAAGGTGAGGAGAATAAACTATGGAGGTGGTGGACAGTCCTGAGAAAATCACCAAATTTACTTATCAGCTCCGTTATAAATAGTGTTAAATGGAAAGCTAGTGCGCTATGTAGGGTGTACAATCCCTTGTTCCACACACCAAGTGTCCTTGATCAGGGGTTAGAGAGGGAGTTGGTCTTCAGCCGTGTGCAAGAAACTAGTTAGCTTTGTAGCTATATTACGACGCTTATGCAGCATACAGATGTTTTAATGTATAGAAGTCATCTAAGTGGAGAGTTAAATCAGATGTTCAATGTAAATGATTATAAATTACATATAAATTATTGCTTTATTAATCTCTCACTCTCTCATTCTGTATACCACATATTCTGTACAGGGTCACAGGAGGCCTGGATCCCAGAGGAGTCGGTCAGAGGTGGAAAGTAACTTTTTCATTTTGTCTGCTTTGCAAAAGTCACCCCTCTTTATGATAGATGAATATTATGACTGAAACAAAGCTGCTCGTATCGGCAGCGTTTTGCAGAGTGAAAGTGTGCACCAAAAGCAGCAGTTTCATTCATAAAATATTCATAAAATACATAAAATACTCTGATTACAAATAACAACACATCACAATGCATGTGTGTAAATGCCTGAAATGTGGTTGTGAATAAGCCTTTTAGTGAATGTGAAATGTTCGAATGAACCCGCGGCGCGCGTGTGTGCTCCAATATGAGATTTATAAGAGATTTCTCTTCCCCAGAAATACAACAAACACAAATTTATACTCGCTAAATAAGCGCTGTTTTTGCGGCGCTGTGCGAAACGTAGCCGATGTGAGATGCTTTATTTCAGTCATAATATACTAACATATTTTGGCTGTGGCTCTCGTGTGTGAGCCTTTCTCTGAATACACCGTTTTAACGGGGGTGGGGTTAAGACACACCGCACCGGCAGAAGTAGACTAATGATTCTGAATGCATCGGGGAAAACAGCAAGGAAACTGACTGGCCATTTTAATAATTCATTAATAAGTTGATGTCTTTGGTTTCGGCTGTGATGAAGGTGATCATGTCATCACGTCATCTCCGCAGCAGATGACGTGATAGCAGATAAGCTGATATTAGTTTTCCATTAGTTTATATAAAAACAGACATTTCGCTTTCTATAAGTATATATTTTTCATGTCTGTGAGGCGAGTATACACGGAGTTTCGCTTCATTTTCTGACGCGCTCAAGTTCACAGAAACCGATACAGAATAGCGCTGTATCCCTGTTTGCTTTCATTATTTTACAA
>JAOVVB010000037.1:394998-405997 GCA_028570985.1 Heterobranchus longifilis
TCTGTCACTAAAACAAATTCCTTGTACGTGCAAGCGTACTTGGCAATAAAACTCTTTCTGATTCTGATTCTTTCTGATTAACTTACCGCTCGCTCGCAGGCTCTCTGCTGGACCAGGATCCACACTGTCCGGTTCGGATGATGAAGGTAGACGGTGTCGTGGGACAGAGCGGTTCCAACTCGATCACACTGCATGGTTTTTAATCCTATTGTTTATCTTTTTCTCCACCTTGAGTCTAAATACTCACGGATACTTCCATAAACATCTGAGTTTTTATGTGTAGTGTCTGATTGTCTTTGGATGTTTTCCAAATATCAAAATTTCTAGCAAACACAGTACTTTGGCCTTACTTCAGACATACTTTTGCAGCCACGTTTGTTTGTGTACGGAGTCAAACAATAACTACATCACTTCCTCTTTTGAGCACGAGTGCGTATTTATGTCCCGCCTTCCATGCTCGACCACCTCTGCAATCGGTCAAGGGATTCGTTCACACGCTTGGAACAATTACATGCTCACAGACAAAAATCAACTGGTCCCGGGGGCCAAGTGTGCTCAGAAACGGTTCCCGTACCCCAGTGAGAAAACGCCCTTGATGTGGTTTAAGACTTGTGGTTTAGTGGTGATGTACACTCTTCTCCTCCTCATTTGTTTTGCACTTTATTAATTACATGTCTTCTATTATTTAATCACCAGAAACACATGTGCTTTCTTTCACCTCGCACCAATACAACTTCTGCGAGCTCTTTAATTAAAGGCTAATTAAGCTGAATCCATCATGGGTCTTTCTCGTAGATCTTTCTCAAGTTCTGCATGAGGGAACTAACTGTTGAAAATCTAGAACTTTATCTCTACAAGACATAACTAGCCTCAGGCTACAATAAACATGCATGTCGTGGTTCTTCAGCTGCATCCTCTCCTAAAGGTTCTTTCATAGACTGGTTCTCTATCAAAAAGTGTCTAAAATAAAATCTTATTTAAGGTTAAGAACCATGTTAGGAATGCAGCGTTAAACAACTCATTACAAGTTGTAGAAAGTAATACAGCAGTAAACATTCTTTACAATGTCTGTGAGTTCTTCAGCTGTCCCTTAGTGGGAACCCTTACTGTATGTCTTTTGTAGAACCCAACAGCACAGAGGTTCCTGTAAGAAATGGATCCAAGTACACACTTTAGGATGTATAGAGCCCAAATATGAGAGGCTACAGTCTTGGAATTCCATTAAATTGGGTCTAGTCAGGAATACTTCATGGTTCTTTTGTAGGCCCCTAATGGCCCCCTTAATGATTCAGCACTACAATAGAAATGTTCTTGAGCAAAAGAGGTAATAGAACTCTTTTAAGAACCTTGCAGAACCCTGGTTTCCCTAAGAAGGTGGTACGGTATCTTAAGGCCCCCTTTAGCTTGTGATGAAAAATAGCGGACAACGGACGATACTTGCTGAATGTGTGTCTGTCAACGAAGGAGAAAAAATTATTCTCACTCCAACATGAAGACATAAATGCAACAAGCGGACGAAAAATGGCTTTGTGTCACGCATGGTACATAATTATACTGTACATGGCCATCATTTGGCTGAAAAGAGGAAGACTGCCGATAGAGATGTTAATGATTGATGGTTTAACAATAAGTGTTAATTAACAACTGATGGTCAATTGTCTACAGATTGACGACCATAAATAACCAACTGGCAAAGATTAACTCTCAATTTTTGACCAATCCACCATTTTGATGTGTCCAATTGTGCATCTTCTTCCACAACAATAAAACCATCCTTCATACTTGCCTGTGGTACCCACAGTTTGCCACACTTTTAAAGGCCCCCCCTTCTTCCTCTATATCTATAGAAATCAACAGATGCACTCATTTACTCATAACCCTTAATGATCCTTCAGTTGTCCCTCTGGGGATCCCTTTAAGACTTCTATGTAGACTCCTTATACATTGCCTCCTTATTAGAAAGACATCTAAGTCTCTCTTTTTGGGAGATAGGAATTCTTATTTATACCCCTTACTGATCCAGGTTTGGGGGTTCAAATCTTACCTCCTGTCTGTACAGTATGTGTTCATATTCTTGCCATACTTAATGGGCTTCCTCCTGGTACTTTGGTTTCCTCCCACAGTTCAGTCCAGCGCTTGAGGCTGATTGGCATTACCTAATTACCCATAGTGTGTGATTGGAGTGCCCAAATGTGCGAGTGTGCCCCGTGACAAGTTGGCACCCCATCCATGGTGTACCCTACCTTGTGTCCTGAGCTTCATTGGGATAGGCTCCAGGGCCTTACAACCCTGCACAGGATAAGTGCTATAAATAATAGATGGTACATATGGTACACTTCTCAGAGGACCCCTTGATGGTACCACTCTAACAACAAAGAAAGGCACAGTTTAGTGTGGATGTGGGTTTTGGTCACATTTGCTGTCACACTGAGTCTGTCATCGAGTCATGTGTTTCCTTCAGCTCATAGCATCTCTTCTCTCTGTAATGTGGGTCAAGGCCACTGTTTCAGTCGAGCTTTTCAAGCTATTTGAGTCAGAAAGACAGATAAAAGGATGGCTGGTGTCCAAGGCTTGTTCAGAACATTGAGCTAAAGCCTATGATGTGATCTGACGTGACGTGACATGATGTGATGAGCAGTAGTATTATAGAACTGATCTGAAAATTACAATGAAAACAACATCAAGCTTACATTGGTCTGTGATAATTTATGAGACTCTTCTTTCCTTTCGTATTAAGGCTTAATTTCCCCCTGAAGCCAACCTTACTTTAAACAGGAAGTGATTAAGAAGATTACAACGGTGCTTCACTAATAATGCCACGGACAGGGTCGTGTTTAGACCCCGCCTGCTCGATGCTCTTATTTTTAACTCGGGTCAATCGAGTCAAACGCTTACACGCAGCGATCAGCCCTTCAATCAAGCAGGTGACGGCTTTTTTTGTTCTCCAGAATCCTAATTAACAACTGGGAGAGATTAGCGGCCTGATTAGTATTCCAGCACGGCCCGGGTTCTGCTTCGCTCTGAAAAACCCCACGGCGCAGCTGTGAGACGATGATTGTGCCTCGAGGCACGACTGCGAGAAACACAGAACATTATACAACATCATCAGTGGCATTAAAACAACTGTAAAATATTAACTCTAAATAAATCAAAATGATTTCACAACATTTATTGACTGAGCAGATGTTTAGCACACACTCTTTAATTTCAGCTATAGACTTAAAGGAAAACTCCTTCAAGGGTTCTTTTGATGATTGAGGATTTTAGCTTGCTAAAAAAAGTGCGTTCTTTCTGATCAACCACACTGTTTGTAGGTATCTACACACATCATTTAAGGGTTCCATAAGTGTAACAAGCAAAGAACCCTCAAGAGTTCCAGAGTTGACAACATTCCCCATGAGTGTTTATTTATAAGAAAATACTATAAGCATATAAGGTAACTGAGTTCTTAAGGTTTCTTCTTGTGTCCTTTTCTGGTCAGGGTAAAGGTTCTCTCAGAAGGTCCAGACTTTTCTAAAAGTGTATAGAGTGTTGGTTTTAACAGATTTAGGTCCATTAACTAACACTACACTCTACAAACAGCTTTTTATAAGATTTTACCCTTTATTCTCACGAGTATACATTCACATTAAAACGGTTAAGGCTCTGGGTTACTGAGCAGAAGGTCTGGGGATCAAGCCCCAGCACTGCCAAGCTGCCCGTGTTGAGTTCTTGAGCTACCCTATTTGCTCCAGGGTGCGCTGTACCCTGTCAGACTCTGCACTCTGACCCCAGCTTCCTAACTGGGATATACAAAAAAAAAATCACTGGTGTTGTGAGATAAAAGTGACTAATAATTAAATCTTAATCTTCTTAAGGGATATTTGGTTGAATAAAGGATATACTAAATTGGTATATTTTAATCCTTTTCTGATGGAGAACCACTCTGTTATAGGATTCTGCATAGAAGTTTAAAGACAAGTCAAACCAATATGGACTTGACTCCTCAAGTCAAGTAAGGTCAAGTCAAGTCAAGTAGGCTTTTATTGTCATTTTAACCATATACTGTGAAGTTCAGTACACAGTGAATTAGTGTTTCTCCAGGTCCAAGGTGCTACATACAACACAAATTAACAAAACTAGCTAAAACTATACAAAAAGACAACATAAAGTTCACATGTGCAAATGCACAAACAGTAACAAACATAACACAATGCAATACACGATGAAAAAATGCAATACATCAGTACACAGAGCTTAAATGTGTTTTATTACCCTTTAGATGTTCTGTTCTACTGTATAAAGGTTCTAGACAGAACTACACTAAGGGTACAACTGAAAAACCTTATGGTCCCCAAATTTTATGCTTTTTTTTTTGATAAAAGAATGGGTGATATGTGAACCCCGTTCTGCTGTAAGGTTTAATAGAGAATATTTTAGGGTTCTACAGCTGAAGATCTATTAAGGATTCAAAATCCTTTAAGTTCATTGCACTATGAAAGGTCCTTTTGGGGTGAATTTTTATATGCAGAACCTTACACTAGAAAATTCTAGAGTGAAAATGTTCTAGGTAGAACCTCTTTTTTAAGAGGCTACCATCCTGAATCATCTAAAGAACCATGGAGGAACCTAAGAATTATAGAAACACTTTTGTCTGTGTTGGCAAGTGTTTAATTTCTCTGGTCATAGATCTAAGATTGCGGGCCTTTTTCTGTGGACGCTAAATAAACTACTTGGATAAAACGTGATATGACTCAGCAGGAGAAAACCAGTAAAGGCCCTTGCTCCTGCAAGTGGAACCAGTGGAACTGGAGCGCTAAATATTGGCTCTGTGTGCAGGGAACTGAGATGAAGATGAAAGAAGCAGGATGTAAAAATGATTAGATTGTAAATAACAGAACCAGAGTGTGTTAAAACTCCTCGCTGGACTCTCTCGATCATCACAGGATTTTTGTTTCATCTTGACGATGCAGATATCACACAACCTCGTGAGGAACCTCGGCTAGGTTCCTCGATAACGATACGGAAAGTATCTAATGTTTTAAGCCATTTCAGAGACGAAGTCAGAGCTCATGAAAGTTTCACAGCAGGGCTCAGTCGCTTCGGCTCATTATTGTTTCAGCATGACAGAGAAGGTGAAATGTGTGCACACTAATTTAGCCCTGGAGTGTGAGTGTGTGTGAGAGTGTGAGTGTGTGTACGTGTCTGTGCAGTAGAACGTTCTTAAAATTTTAAACATCTTTCAGTGTCACTACTGTTCTGTTGAATCTGTAGAAAAGCAGCAACTCGTCGTGTCATCATTTATTCCAAACATCACCTCCTATCACACCTTCACTTTCTCCACACTGCCACTTTTACACCTCGGCAAAAACAGCTACGGGAGGCACGTCTCCATCCACAGTGCTTCGTATGAAAAATGCATTCACACCACTGATGAGTCAGAGAGAGAAAGAGAGAGAAAGAGAGAGAGAGGTTCAGGTTGTGGAATTTACAGAGTAATGTCCCAATAACATTCTACAGCTAGCTCAGACAAAACTCCTTACTCTGTATTCGAACTGGACACATCAGGACACATCAGGACACATCAGGTAAACATCACCTGAAAGGTTGCGTCACATCATTCCCTGGGTGTTTTAGCTGCATTTCTGTAGGAGCTCGAGGCAGGAGAAAGAGCAGCAGAACCCTCATCTCCGGCACTCCGTGATCAGTTCTGAGGAAATAAACTCACTTTTATCGGTTGAGTTTTAGGAGAGATGATAACTCTGTAATGTTTAAGAGTAAATAAAATTGCTCTAGTTTGAAAACAGACGAAATTTGCAGTCAAAAACCACACCCCTTTTAACAACGCCCCCTTACAGACACACTTAAAAGGTTTATATGACGTTGTTTTAGCCTGACAAAAACTTTTAAAACAGACTTTTAACCATCTTCGCAGAGTTAGACTTACTCCCAGATAACACGGTTGGGAGTCGAGCTACTCCTGCGCATAAAAATCAATCAGACACTGGAATCAGCCTCTGCGCTCTGCACAAGCTCCACAGTTCCTGCCCCGGACTTCGGAAGTCGATAGCAGTGACATCTGCCTTTGGTTAACCATGAGGGATAGCGTGCTGCTCACTTACTCTCACTCACTCACTCGCTTATCATCTATACCACTTTATTCTGTATACAGGGTCGCAGAGCCTATCCCTAAGTTCAGCTAAGGGCACGAGTTGGGGTACACCCTGGACTGGTCCCAATTCTTCTTGAACCCAGACCCTGGAGGTGCAAGGCGACAGTGCTGAACACCACGCCACCATGCCGCCCAGTTTGCAGCTCATTTGTACGAAAAGTAAAACATACAGCGTGTAAAGTTGTGCCTGTTTTTTATGCTTCACATGTTACTCACTGCTAACTTGTTTGTCAAGTGTTTGGTCAGTGACTCAATGGGTCAACCAGGAATACATTATTAACAAGCTGAACGGGGCATAGCGCTACCTAACGTAGCGGAATGTATGTGTGTATACTAAGCCAAGGACATTTGTCCAGTTCAATCCCTTTCTCGAGCTCTTAACCACATAACTGTGCATGTAGACATACTGCGTTCCATTCCACAGTGTACGGTGTGCTCCCTGCTCCCTGTTATGGGTACTTGACAAACCCTCGACAAAACTCCTTTATTTGGAACACCCTACAACGTCACCTCCTACATGCATTTCCATGGTAACGGAAACACCTCGGATACCTGATGCTGCTTCTGTGGCAGTCTGACACTACTGGAATTAAATATTGATTATATATCAAGATACCTGATACATTACAAACCATATACTACTGAAATGTATAGAACTTGTGAATTAATGTGATTTGATTCATTTATAAGATGAAAGCTGCCATTCTTAAAGAGTCTAATATTATGCAGGTTAATGGTCTATGGAATATTAACAATTCACTGATTATATAATATATATGTAGATTACTTACAAATTATTGTAATATTATGTCATCGTCAATAATAATGAATGGACCATGAAACTAATGGCAGGTCTTGTTTGTGCTCCAGCGAGGCACAGTGACTGATGGGTAATTTTGCTTGTCCACTTCCAGCGAAGTGATGAAGCATTGTTCACTTGAGCTGAGCAGTTTCGCTCCCTGCGGTTTGGAATTGTACAGAAGATGGTTGAACACCCTGTGCAGTCCACTTCACAGGCTTTCCTGTTAATTAACTGGATTAATCTCATTCACCTGATGCTCCTTATGTGACTAGCGCCCTGTATAAATAAATGTGAGCGAGTTTGTAAAAGATACCAGATTCGAACATGAGCAAGCGTACGGTTTACCTGAAGATCAGCTCAGCATAAATCACAGACACAACATGGCCAAAGGTTTTGTTTATATTTACTCCAATAGATCCAGAAGAACCTACACTCATTACATTGTTAAACACAATATGGACAAAAGTATTTGGCCAAACTTGCAGTGACATTGTATCCAAACACATACACACTTCAATATGGAGTCAGCCCCCTTTTTGCAGCTATAACAGCTTTCACTCTTTTTGGAAGGCCGTCCACAAGATGTGTCCATTCATTCTATAGAGTGTTTATGAGGTCAGACGCTGATGTTGGACGAGAAGGCCTGGCTCGCTATCTCTGTTCCAGTTCATCCCCAAGGTGCTTGATGGGGTTGAGGTCAGGGCTCGGTGTTCGGGCTGGTCAAGTTCTTCAACACCGAACTCATCAAACCATGTCTTTATAGTCCTTACTTTGTGCACTGGAGCTCAGTCATGTTGGAAAAGAAAAGGGCCTTCACTGAAATGCTGAAGCATTAAGTTTGCCCTTCACAGGGGATAAGAGACCTGATTGAAACAGCTGAATTCAATAATTAACAGGTTTGGACAAATAGTTTTTGTCCATATAGTGTAACTTACACTGATATACCTTCCTGTTATAAAGTTGCTTCTGCTGTAACAGCCTTCCCTTTGTTTTTTTCTCTTCATCTGATGAATTTTCAGGCTTACCTCCAGGTACTCCGGTTTCCCTCCATGGTCCAAAGACAGGCAGATTAGGCTAATTGGTGGTCCAGATTGCCCGTAGTGTGTGAATGAGTGGATGTAAGTGTGTGTGCCCTGCGATGGATTGGCAACCTATCCAGGGTGTACCTCGCCTAGTGCCCCAAGTCTCCTGGGATAGGCTCCTGTGCCCCCCACGACCCTAAATACAAGATAAAGTGGTCTAAATGATGAGTATGTGAGTGAGAGAGAGTTTCATAGGTCAGATTTAGGCAGCTTTTGGTTACCGTCATGTAACATCACTTAATCACGGACTTCAGGGAGCAGATTTCATATAGAATGCTTATTTTTTATATTATTTTTTATTCTTTATTTTTATTTATGTATTGACATATATTTTAGTTTTATAATATTTTTTTATAGTTTTCGTATCCTTGGGTCTGTAGGTGGCATGGTGGCATATGGGTCAGCACTGTGACCTTTGTGTGAAAAGTCGAATACTTTAAGTAAGATCACTAAGTGCCTTTGGTTTTGATGGGATTAGTTGCATATTATTTCAGGGGTTAGTTGTGGATTAATTCAGGGGTTAGTTGTGGATTAATTCAGGGGTTAGTTGTGGATTAATTCAGGGGTTAGTTGTGGATTAATTCCAGCAGTAATTAAGGTTTTCCAGGTTTCACTGTAATCATGTTTCAGTGCTTCAGCACAGAAAAAACCTCAGAAAAGAAGAGTAGGTTGTACGGTTCGACTCATAAGGATAAATTATTTCTGTGTGATTTATTATGTAGTTTAGCCATCTTGTTAAAAATGTCTAGTTTCTTTTAGAACCATATTAAATAAAACTCATGGTCGCCCTTTACAACATTCTGTTTCTAAATAGCTTTTCAATGTTCTAAAAGTCTAATGTGTGGACTTTTATTTTGACATAGTTGTTCATTTGTTTTTCATTCCTGCTTCACTGTCCATCACTCTTATAGTTTTCACCTGTTTCACCTGTTATTTCATGCTAATCATAGGCGTTATTTAAACGGCTTCTGTTCCTCTCTCATGGCTGTTAAACCTCTGTTTATTTCCCGGCACTTTAGCTGGTTATTTCTCTTAGTGGTTTCCTTGCTACTTATGCTAATGCTGCAAGTGCTTTGCTGCTAGTGCTTTTGTTTAAGTGAAACCGTGAAACAATTAGACTATAGCTGCAGATTTGTGTTTAATGATTAGCAGTGATGTGCTGATGAAGATTTCTGAGAGAGATTTCGCTGCGATCGCTATAAGGCTGTTTTATTGTAACATTCTTTTAAGCCAAAAAAACCTGACTGTATTGATTTATTTTTAAAAAAAACTACAAACTTTTTTTTTTTTATCCAATTCCATGCTCAACAAAGCTGCTAAAGCAAACACCATTGTGTACGGTTAAACATGAATAAACACGTGATTAAACATGTAACGCCGCACTGTGATTAGCAAACGCATTAATTCAGCCCCTCAGGGGTCATCAGCCCTGTTCAGACAGGATTCATTTCTCTGTCTGACGTCTCCCCTGTGATCAGACTCCCACGCCCGAGCCTTAACGATCCCCCATTGATCTCAAAGACTTTTTTTTTTCTTCCTTAGCTCATGCCTGATGTCTTTAACATTTTAAACATCTTAAATGCTTCTCAGGTCTCAAACCAAATCAATCAAAAGGAACAAAAATTGAAAGGGGGAATGAGGATGAGTAGAAAGCTAGCAGATGAAACTGATGCATCGCTCACTGAGCTGTTTGAAATCTTCACACGGCTCCAAGTAAAATACCTGCAAATTAAATAATTTATTACCACCCGGGTTTTATTTCTGTACAGACTGGAAAAGCTTTGATTCAAACATCTTGATTTGTTCCACATTTCGTTAAGTTTAGTCTTATTTGACTAACGTCAAGAAAAAGCGGAGCAATTTCATTAACCAGTTTCAAACTTGATTATGAGTTAAATGACTGTTATAATTGTACAGTATGTTATAGCTTAGCCACTTTAGCACTGACCATAGTTAACACTAGCTAGCTAATGCTACGCTACCTTCCTGACAGCTGGCCAAATTTACTATCAGTGCTGATGTCATTATCTGTATAATTTGTGATTGGTGGATCAAACTTAACTTTGTAATTATAATTGTCATTAAAGATGGTGTCGTTTACTCTGAGTAATGTTTGCTTTGCGAGAATGTGCAAATAATCCCCACCTTTACAAAAAAAACAACAAAAAAACTATGATCTCAAAATGTTTATTTTATTTTTTTAAAACAACTTAATTTTACCAGAGGAAGAAAAAAAAAAACCCCATTAAGATTAGAAAACCAGAGTGTCCTGGCTGAGACTGGCAGCGACACAACACATAAAACAAATACTACACAAATCTATCACATCTACCATCAGTCAATACCAAGTGATAGAATCAAAATAAAATTTACAGCAGAGAAAATTAAATATATGGCTATAGGAAGATATTCTAAAATTAACACGACAGATAACGGCGCACAGAAATCCTCCAATAAAGCTTTAAATCTGTCCAGAGGAACCAGCAAGTGTAATTAAATTTTCATATATGGATGAAAATTAAAACAAAAAACGGTCCACAATAATATTGCAAGCCAATAATCTTCCTGCTTATATCTGAAGTGCTGAACAATTTCTAATGTCTGTTGCTTTTAATAATAATATTAAAAAAACACACGCAAACCTAAGGGGTGCACAAACTTTTGTAGCTTTCAAACTAGTGAACCTGAGAAGAGGCGTATATTGAATTCAGACTAATATACAGTGAAACCTCGGATTGTGAGTAACACGGTTTGCGAGTGTTCTGCAAGACAAGCAAAGATTTTTTATAAATTTTGATTTGGAAAACGAGCAAGTCTTGGTTTACGAGTACCGAGTATCATGCGTGCTGAGCGTCACGTGATCACAACTGAGCCAACGGTTTTTCTTTCTCTTGCGCTGTGGAATTGTGGGTAATCGTCTCCCCTGCTGGGTCTTAGTGCTCGTCTCTTACTGGTATAATCAAC
>JAOVVB010000037.1:423278-435189 GCA_028570985.1 Heterobranchus longifilis
GAGACTGAAAACAGGCCGAGAGCTACGGAGCCATTATACCACAAGCAAAGTACAGAAGATTTAGCAACAACACATTAGACAATACATTCTATAGATTAAAGTATGTACTTAATTACAAACTACCTAACAAAACCCATGAAATTTATCTTATCCGAATAAAAATAAAATGATATGAACTAACGCACGCAATAATGCAGCTTCCAGACAAGAATTCAAACTAGAGGCGGAGGACTGGGGAGCCAATCAGAAGCTGGAGGCGGGCAGATTAGCTCCCCAGTCCTGGTCCAGGCTGGTGTTGCCCTACTCTAGTCCCTGGTTGGCTGGAATGGTTGCTGAGTTCTAACTCTGCTGCAGTTCGTGCAAGTGTAGCTTTATGATATTGAGCGCGCAGGAGACAAACACAGATAAAAGATCTCGAACAAGCAAAAACGAGTTTGAGAGCGCGTGCGCACAAGAGATTCAGCATGCAAAAACGAGTCTGAAAGCACTTGTTGTTGTAGGGTTCTAGAACACATTTCTATAGGGAAACACACTATTGCAGGGTTCTAGAACATGTTTTTATAGAAAAACGCACTACTGTAGGGTTCGAGAACACATTCTTGTACAGAAATGCACTATTGCAGTTTTCTGGAGCACACCCAAGAGAAGCACCCCTTGGAGAACCTACTTTTTTGTTTAAGTAAATTAACTGTAATTAGTAAATATACAGAACCACATCTCACATCTCAGGAGCTGAAGTTGCAGAATCTCAGAAGAAGATTGACAGTGACATACACTGTTCTCAACACTCAGTGTTCTATAGTTAAAGATTAGATCATTAATATGTGAAACTAGAACATGTGGGGCAAACAGAGGTCCTGATTCCTGGAGAGGTCACAGTTCTACTGAACATGCATTCTCTCATTTCTGACACCAGTGTTCTGCATAATTAGCATCTAAGTGGAACCAGGTTTCTTAAATGAGGTAGATGCTAAAGTTTAGCGCTGTGGTTCTCGCGATGGAACGTGACACCATTGTGTTCACATCATGACCTCAAGAACACAGGGTAAGTGTAGTCAGGTGTACAGGTCTGCCCAAGTGTGGTTTAGGCTTGGCCAATCTCAAACCTGGCTCAGATTTAATATGACCTGAGAACCTTTCTGAGCAAGTGTGCAAGCGTGGAAACTGTCGCTCTCGGGGTTCATCGGCAGTTCAGATTTAATTTACCCCTGGAGGAAAGTTCAGCTCTGATGAGTGAGATTGGATTCTTTTGAGATCAGCATGACAACGTGGCATACGATCTTCACTTGAGTATCAGAGAACCCAAGGGTGCTGCTGAGGAACTGCAGGAATATACTGTATTATACTTAATTAAGCCTACATAGTGTTCACCAGCCTGCTAAAGAACCTGGAGAACTCATGAAGATAAAAAAAGTGAAACAGCAGGAATAATCTGCTGTCTCTCCATGGTGGACTGGAGATCGCAGAAAGCTTGAGAGATGTGCTCATTCATTTGGTTGTGCCTCTAAGTGAACATTTAAAGGTTCTATGTAGAACTGAAGAGCACAGAGTTCCCGCATCATTAATGCTCTATTTCAAACACTTTTTCATGGTTCCCGAAAAGCTACTTCAAGAACTGTAATAATCTTTCTGCTTAGAACAGTTATTCATTCAAAGAGCTCTTGAAGAATCTTTTTCCTTTTAATATCTAAATAAAGATAAAACAGAAAATTCTTAAAGGATCTTTAGTTGCCCCATTGGGGGATCTTCTAAATATTCAACTTAGAACAATGTAACAGGAAGCTTATCTCAAAAGTACCAAGAGAAGCAGGTCCTGCGGAACATGTTCAAATTTAAGGATCTAACCATGTCTCCAGCTACATGCACAGAACTATTAGAAAGTGTTCTTCTTAATGAAGAGGTATTCTTTAGTACCCTTTTATGTTCTTCGCAGAACCTACACCACTTCTTAAAAAGCAAGGACATTGAAGGTGTGTATTGAATGCAGTCAGTTCAATTTACATCCACAGCCGTGAGCATGAAAACTGACTGATTAAAGAACAAACTTGAAGCACTGTTGTGTTCTAGAATGGACTCTTGTAGAGAAACACACTATTGTAGAGTTCTCGATCACACTTGTATAGAGAAACATTCTATTGTGGGGTTTTAGATCACACTCTTCATAAAAAACACATTACTGTGGGCTTTTACAAGACAGTGTTGTAGGGAATCTGACTATTGTGAGGTTCTAGAACATGTTATTGTAGGGTTGTAAAACACAGTTTTTTAGGGAAATGGAATCTGGACAAATTTGTGTAGAGAAACACACTATTGTAGGGTTCTACAAAAGAATATAATAAAACATTTTTTATTACAGGCCTTTAGTCATGGTTCTGTTAAATCTTTATATACTGTACCTAAAAAATGTAGATGAAAACGCAAGGAATTCTGTAGAACTTTAAAATTCTTTAAATTCATGTTTAATGAAACATCGTTAAAAGTCAAAATACATTTATGTGTAAGAATAGAGAACCTCTAAACAAAGCGTTGGGTTTATCAGCCTGGAGACGAGCCACATGAGGAACTTTGATGGACTTGCACATGTGGTGTTCCACTTGAGTCCCTGATTGCCAAGTGTTTTATCCGCTAATGCTAAACATGACTTCATATATCATACATCACTTAACACAAACAGGGCGGGGTGGTACTTTCCAAATCGTCTTGTTTATTTCGTGTGGTTTTAATTCTGTTCTTTGATCTCATGTGTGAATCGGATTAGAACAGACTGGTTGTGTTAGATAATCACACTCGCCCATGTTGATTAGAAAGGACGGAGATCAGAACCGTAATCAGTAAGTCAGAGCTCGGATAATTGGAATGATACGGAACACTGGAGTTTTCACGCCTCAGTGTGTCGACTCAGAATCAGAGTGAAATTGATTCTTTGGATTTGTTCGCAGGTTTGGTTTTGTTTGAGGTCGCACTGAACAAAATTAAACCAAAAGCAAAAAATAATATAGACTGTTTTGTACCAATGGAAAAAAAAAAGCTCTCAATGATTGCTAAGAAATATGAAAACCTTTACAGATTAACGGCATGTAGAATCCCCATCATAAATCCCCCAGGCATAAAGAACACAAATTAGAAGCTCAATCAATAACTCGATAATTATATACATAACAAATTTAAAATGATTAGTAAGATTCTTTTCTCTTTTTTTTTTTTTTTTTTTTTAATTAAATCACTTTAAATGTCCAGGACACGACATTCCTGCAGTGCTACAACTACAACCAAAACACACACCATAAATGATTCACTTCCTGCAGTGAGTCGATTCAGAGTCGATTCATTTCCCCTGTCGCTCAGACGCGCTTGAACCAGATCGTGATTAACAGATGATGTTTAAAAGTTAGGTATCGAGGACAGTCTACAAACATCTTACAGTCATGATCACACGACCCCAAAGATCTGTCCAATCAGATGATTGGAATGTGTATAATAATATATAATATTGAATGTTATAATAAAGAGTGTGTAGAATGCATGGAACTTTTCAGTATGGCTACACAATGACAGGACACGCCCGTTTCTCTCACCTAAACACTTATCTCGTGTATTTTGATCAGAATCACTGCGAAAATCTTGTGAAAAATTAATCAGGAAACTAATCCTGTCCGAGTAGTACTGAAAATCCCGGCAATACTCTGGAATATTTACATTATTCAACTCTGTGTGTAAGACTAATCCAGTCGAAATTAGGGCTTCAGTCCGACAGACGCTTCAGAAAAATCCATTTCATTCCAGCTCACCAAAAAAAGAGGTTTAAAATCAGTAGGAAATTTATTTATCAGACCTTCTCAAACCTTATATTCTGCTTTATTATCTCTTTCCTGATCTTTGACCTCACGGGCTGTGACTCAATCCCAGGTGACATGGAGGCGTTTCCTGTATATTAGGATCTATAGCGGCTCTACTACAGAAACATCTCTGATGACACGGTTTCAATCAGGTTAAAAGCCGAGGTGAGACGAAGCTGTACGATGGAGCGTGGCGGTCTGAGTGATGCAGGATGGTGGTGACATCATATCACTGGATTACTCCGAGTGGGTGGAGCCACGTCCATACATTACCTCTGACCTTTTACCCCATCCTTAATACAATCAGGGACTCGAGCTTCATTACAGCTTGGATGATGAACAAGAAGTAAGACAGAAAGGTCAATTTTTCTTTTCTTTCTCTTGTGCCACGCTGCACAGTGGTGGCTGTAATCTTGGCGGAACACACTTGTGGAAATAAACACAGTGTTTGCAGGGCCCGCAGCCTGCAGCGAGGCGAGGCCAGCCTTTTATCTGCGCCGCTGTGGGGAGCGTATTTTTAGAGTGCTGTGGCTGCTGTCATCGTACCAAAGGAGTTAAAAGAGGGAGAGAAGGACGGATTTCATGAAACCAGCAGCTACATGACCAGGCTGTTATTTCCTCTGGTTCGAGAGAAGAAGAAAAAAAACCCTTGTGCAATGTTATTTTCTGATTCGGGTGAATTTTTACCCCTGCATTATGTCTGCTGAAAGCATCACTCATGCTGTAGTTTGGGGTTGTTTTAAAATGTTTCGTCTCAGTGTGGTGAGAAGCCGCTGGTTTCAGCGTGACGGAGGAGAAAAATGTGCAAGTTAAGCGTTTTTATTAACCACAGAACAGCTCACTGCGGCTCTGCCTCAGCCTTCAGCGCTGTCAAGGTCACCCTGCAATAATCTCCTGTAAACTTTCTGCTCAACCCAGTGGTCGGCCATCTCTAAGATTACAGACCTCATCATATAGAGTGTCATCATTTAGCCTACGCTGTGCTGCTTCTGCAGAGGCAAAACACCAAGGTTCCCCTGAGGACCGAGCAGAAAACTGAGTGAAATAATTAGGTTACTGCAGGATACAGTCACTGCTTTTATAACTAAAGACATCAGAAGCATGCTTTACCTCCCATATTGTACACTGCAGAATGCTAAAATATCCAAGAACACCTTTAAAGAACCGAAACAATTATCAATTAACCAATAAACTGTTGAAGAGCCTCCTTTTTAGAAACTGGTAAGGAATATTTGAGGAACCTTTAATTGTAAGCTGAGATCTTTAATTATTCAAGAAACCATTAGAGAACCCTTGAGGAACCTAATTCGGAAGCTGAGATGTTTAAGTATGCAATAAACAATTGAAGAACCTCCCTTTTGGAAGCTGAGGCCTTTTGTATTATCCAATAATTCTATAACATTGAAAACATGCTTTTAAAAACTAAGACAAATTTCATTATCCAAAAATCTGTTAGAGAACCCTTGAGGAACCTCTCTTGGAAGCTGGGGTAATGAATTATTTAATAAACTGTTAAGAAACCCTTGTTGGAAGCTGAGACCTAAGATTGTGTTATGGGAAGAACCCATAAAGATTGTTCTTGGGAGCTAGGGAACCCTGAATTATTCTGTAACTCTCCAAAGACTACTTGAGGAACCTTCTGGAAGCTAAATAATCTTTACTTATCCAGTGAACTCGTAAAGAACTTTTAAAGATCGCTTGTTTGGGAGTTAATCATTCTAACAGACATTCTGTTCTGTTCTTTATGTTCATGTACTAGAGTACGAGCTCCATGTTCTGATATATGGATGGTGAAACCCAATGGCTCCATAAAGAACTTCAATCAAAGACTGCAGAACTTTAGAACACAGAAATGTTGAACTGTGAAGGATTTGTAGTTAGTCCCATGGAAAAATATTTCAAGGTTCTGTTCATTAGCACACTAAGAATCCTTTATGAGAAGGAAAGCCTGGTTCTTCATTGAGTTTCAGAGTGAGTGAGTATGAAGAGAAGGAGGAGATGTCGTGTTACAAAGATGTGGAGCCGCACGCGTTCAGAATCGTTAGAGATTATTACTAAAACTTGCGTTATTAATTTTTAGAAACATTATTTTTTCGCTCCTGATGAACTCAGTCCAGTTTTATAATAAGATGGTTTTCTGTACAATTCTCATTGTTACACTAATGTACTAATGTAATGAGCTAATGCTCTAAAGTAATGACGCCCCTGCATATGATTTATGGTTTATCATTGCACTAATGAATGAGGGCTCCTCTCCTCTAAACTGTGGTGTCAGAGAGGGTGCGTTTATAAGATGGTTTATTGTTGAAGCCCCCAGACCCCACCCTGTTCTGCCCCGCCCTCACATCCCAGAACTCTCAGACTAATCACATGGAAAGATTTTGTTTTTTCATTTTAGGATTCATTCATCAGGATAATTGAATGATTCCTTCCGTTATGATGTTATTTCTTGTTTTGGTTTATTTGGTTTCATTTCATTGTTTCTTTTCAGTCATCTTTTTATGTGAAAATTTTTTGTGATGCTCAGAGATGGTTTGTTTGTCTTTGAATATTTTTTCCTGAGACATTTTTGTTTGCTTGGTTGACTTTGTTGTGATTGTTAAACATTTTGTGTTGGTTAGCTGTTGGATTAATAATTATTTAATTAGTTTAGTTTAATATGATGCTCGCTCCTTTACCTCCTTTCACACAAAAACATTTCACCGTTATTGCACCTCGGCGTTCGGGATAGAAGGAACAGAGGCAGAATTGAGGCTCATTGTTGTTTCCCCTTTAAGTGGAAGCAAAAGTAGAGACAGGGGCGAGACGAGTTCTCTTTGAAAGGATCAGCAGGGCCAGGCTTTTATTTTTGGTTTGCATAAAAAGGTATTTAAGCGTTTTAGAGTGACTGTGACCGTGACACTGGGCTCGGTCCAACTTTCAGAGATGCAAAAAGATGCAAAAATAACCTTCTCTGTTATGTTTAGTTATAAGAATTTAAAAGGATGACAGGCTGTGACATCTGAGGGCGGGACGTAAGTGCAGTTAAGTTCCTCGTCAGTGCTAAACTGCAGTGAACTGGAGGGACAGCGAGTTCCGAGCAGAACACTGTGTTTGGTGAGTGATGTAAATGTGCACAGCGAGCAAAAGCACCTCAGCACTCAGTTCATCTGGCCTTAGTGGTTTGAAAGCAGTGGTGTGTGTGTGTGTGCGGTGTGTGTGCGGTGTGTGTGCGGTATTTCAGACAGACGTGGTACATCAGACTTGAGCCCGATGATGTCATGGTAAACATCACATCTTCTCTGAGCCTGGAAGGTTGTGCACTATTTAAACACACACATACACACACACACACACACACACACACACCAAATTCTCTGTTTCTGTGTGAATTCTGAAAGCGGTGTAAGGAGCAGGTCTCCTTATCACTTTAACTGTGTGATTTCTCTCGGTCACGTTTGCTTGCTTGTGCGACTCAGGAATGTTTTTATTGCCGTAGCGTTCTTCTTAACACAAGTTCAGCCTGCATGGTTTCAAGATCTGTGATTTTAATCCTTTTTGCTGAACTGCATCACCTCAGGCAGAAAAGTGTGACATTTCATTAATGACCTGGGTGTTCTGTCACTATAATTATATCATGGCAGTGTTTTTATCAGACGTAGCAGCAGCGTTTCTACGGTCAGAGTTTGCAATGAACCGGATAATCTATCGAGTCGTCGCCTTCAGCTCCAGCTGCGCGTGGATGAAGCGGCGAGCTCCGAGCCTCGGTTTTCCTTTAGTTCTTCTCTAACACAGTCTTTCATTTGCTTTAAGCGTGTGCCATGTTTCAGTCCTCCTGCATGACGTCTGTAAATAGCGGCACCCTCGAGGGCACGTAAGGACCTGAGCGGCTTTTTCTCAGCACTGTGAAATAATTGCTACCATTCAGACGAGTATGAGGTTTGATTGCATGTTTAGTCGGAGCTCCGTGGAGAGGCACTGTGTAATTTAGAAACTGATGACAATATCGGCTTCCCCTCTGAGGAGAACGCTAACATTTATAACAGTAGGTTTTTTTTTCCTTTTTTAAAAGTCTGAACATTAGTCCTAAATTGCAAATGTGAAAAAGAGACTATTTATTAAAGAAAAGTGAAAATGGTCAGAATGTGAGACAGACGGCGTATTTATGGGGTATACGTACTTAAGAAGATGAAGTGAGACCAAAAAGGTAGTTTTAACAACTACACATTATTATTATTATTATTATTATTATTATTATTGTTATTACTTTATCTAAGAAAAGTGTAGCCATAAAAATATCCTTATAAAACTAAAGATCAGAAATACAGCAATAAAAATCTATAAATCTTTACCAATGATCAAATAATTATAAAAATGATTATATTCTGCGTGTGTGTGTGTGTGTGTGTGTGTGTGTGTGTGTGTGTTCCACACATGTCTCCTAAATAAACACAGCACTACAGCTCTGTCTTTTGGCTCAGGTCCAAACATTCAGTCTGTTTGATTCACTTCATTCAGTGAGTCGATTCATAGTCGAATCTTAACATGAGTCGAGTCCACCTCTCTCAGGTCTGAGTGTGATTTGCACCAGGGTTCTGTCGAGGTGGACAGTGTAACTCTGGACAAGCACCAACTTCCCCATAAGGACAAATAACCTCCATCATTGGCTTCATCTCACTTCCTCTTTGTTCTTGCTTTTATGATTTTTTTTTTTTTTACTTTCGAGTTTTCCAGGCATTTGATTTCTGTCAATGATCTATATTTCTAAATGTTCCTACTTTTGTTGCTTTGTGTAAGTGTCACTTGTTTGTGTTATTTAATATTTCCGATCTGCTGTCCTAATTCATACCTGCCTGGCTAAGCTATTTCCAATTGCTAACGGCTAATGTTTGTTATTCTCCAAGTTTGGTTTTGCTTTCTCACACACGTGAATATTAATAATAAATATTGGCCTGTGATTACATGCTCAACTCCATCCACACTTCACACTCTCTGGCTAAACTTTGCACATGTGAAAGCGAATGTTTGTAAGTTTTAAACAATTTCAATCTCAGCAACACTTTCTCTCAGACAGAGGAATCTGTCACAGCAGTAAATTTATTTCAGCCTTTTAATAAACTTCCTTTAATAATCTTGTTCTTTTCGTTTCACACCGTAGCATTAGTGCTGAATGGTGATTATTACATGTTTTATGGAGAATTTATTTCGTCACATGATTATGAAGAAGTGAAATTGTCTGCAAGTGTTGTTTGATGTTTCCACAAAAAAACAACAACGGTGCAAATGTTATTTATATATTTTATATAAAACTAATCACTTTAATTCTAAACATCTAAAATTCTGCGTTCAAGTCAAACTGAAGGTGTAAAACCGATTGATATTTACAGAAGACTTCAAGCCCAGTACGGTGATGAGACTCTCAGCCGCAGTAAAACATCTGAACGGTTCCTGATCCCAGAAAATCAAAGTCGGAAAACTTGTGGACGAGACACATCTGTGTGTGTGTGGGAGTTATCGCCACGTCCCCTGTACAGTCCTGACCTCGCCCCCTCGCTCCATTTCCACATGGAGTTCCTGGGAGGCTGGCGGTTCAGACGTGAAGTAAGCAGTCCGATCATGGAAAGCTTTCTACCTGATTCATACACATTCACATTCCATACAAACTTCCATAATTTCATTGATTGTGTAAAGCTGCTTTGCAACAATGACAATTGTTAAAAACGCTATACAAATAAAATTGAGTTGAATTGAATTGAATTGAATCCAAGTGCTAGTGAAACACTGTGGTAAGTGCATTAGTGTAGCAGAGGATTAATGATTATTGATTATTGATTGCTGGATAAACGGCATGCAGGACAAGTAAACAGATTTTCCAGTTGCACTTTTTAAACTGCTGTCACTTTACGACACTTTTCAGTCTTTCATCGTTCTATCTTTTATCATTTGTGCTTTTTATGCTGTCTGATGGCACCGGACACGTCCCTGTAACCTGCTCATAGTTTTATTCTGCTAAATATCGTATCTAAGAACTTTCTAACTAATTATAAACTTACATACACAATCTCCTGACTGATTGCTTTATTAAATTGTTTCATTACTGGATCATTTATTTTCCGATGGTGAGAGAAATCAGATACACGGCTGTTATTCTCCTAATGATCAGATTATTAAAAGAATATTAATGATTATTAACATTATTTCAGACTGAGATTTTCAATGTAGATAATGCTGATAATGCTCGAACTCATATGCCTTCCAGACAACTCACCACATTATCACCTCCTCTGACCACCCATAGGGGGGTCTCCTCTCTTAATTGTCCCCCGGGGATCCTTCTATTGTTCCTTGTCTTTCATGAAGAGCAGGAATCTGCAGGGAGCTGATTGGGAAGAAGCTGTTAAATCTGTCGAAGACACAGATGTGATTTACAGGTTTATAAAAATAAATAAGGTTCACTTGACTGGAGAGAGATGTAAAAGTTCTTTCATAAAAATAAATAAATAAAATAAAATAAAAGTAGTGGGGTCTAAAAGGGCCAGCGTGTTGGTTCCTCCACAGCTGGAGATGTAATGACTAGTCAGGAGGAATCACAGGAGGGGAACACCGAAAATCATAACCACCTCCACCTGGAAAAATAGTGTTTTTAGAAGAAAAAGAAAAAGAAAGAGTCAAGGACATCGAGAAGCATCGCAGAGAGCATTCTGTTCTAAAAGTTTCGGTTCCTCAAACAATGATGTGGAACTGGACAAACAGTGAACATGGTTGATTCTCCACCTGGACAAAACCAATGATTTACAATGATAGAACATTTCAGAAGAGCTGAAGAAGATGCAGAGAACATCAACATCTTTAAAAAACAAATTGTTGACTTTAAATCCTCAAGAAGGTTAGAGTTGGGCCTGAGCTCGCGGTGAGTAAACGAGAACATCTTTGCTCCACTGCTGCTGGAGATATGAGAAAGAGAGAAAATTAGTGGAGAGAGGTCAGAGGAGGACAGGAGATGGGTTTGAAGCTCAGTGAAGCAGTAAAGCGTCTCCTCTCCTCACGGGTGGCCGAGTTCAGATAACCTCCTGGAAAGAACCGCAGGGGAACAGCAGACCTGATAGTGATGCTGAGGGTGTCGGTGTTTCCCTCAAATATCTCGCATGAGTTCCTGTGTGAGTCAGGATGGTAATGAGTGTGGGATTTTTGCGAGAGTCCTTCAGGAATGTTTCACTGATGATGGAGATGAGGTGATGAGGAATCCTACTGCTGAGTTTACTCCAATCGAAAGATTGTTTTTAGGCCCATTATTCTTTACTGTCAAGACAGTCATGAAAAGAGTTTCACTGCACGACGTACGATCTATGGTGTTTGTGTGTGTGTGTGTGTGTGTGTGTGTGTGTGTGTGTGTGTGTGATGAATAACACAGAGCTGAAGATGTAAATGATGAAGCACCTCCACCTGGAGTGTAGACGGAGCAGCATGCTAGGCCGGACCTGATCAACATCCAACTTCCATGAACATTCTTCCATGTCCATGAATATGAATCCAGACAGTCAGGAAAGGTCATGAATAGAGACGAATTAAACACTTGGTGAAGTTTCATTGTGAAAAATGTCCAGTAGAAACCAGAGCTACAGTATGTTTAATGACTCTAATGTTGCTGCTGTATACCAGTGTTTACACACTGCAGAATAATAATCTCAATTGAAGTTTATTAATATGTGCATAGATATTTTTAACACCCTCATTTAAGCCTCTTCTTATTATTATTCTTTTAGTTTTGCTGCATTAGCTATTAGCTATAGAGTTTATACTTATTTACAGATATTTTATACAGTTGTTTACTTGCAATTGTTTTGCACTAACATACTAATTCCATTTACTGTCATTATAACAGTTTTTTAACAATTATTTTATTTGCACCGATGTTGGCCGTCTCATTCAATCTAACCGTCTTGATGTACAAATGTTTGTAGTTTATTGTCTTTCTGCAATATTCTGCTGGCCTTAAATTGCTCCCTGGGGATAAATAAAGTTTTTGTGAATTGAATTGAATAGTGAAAATAAGAGCATTTCCACACACACACAAACACACACACCCCCCCCCACAC
>JAOVVB010000037.1:439064-452711 GCA_028570985.1 Heterobranchus longifilis
AAGCTTGGCCGAGAGCCCCCTCTTCCTTCCGGAGGAACACACCCATACCTGCTCTCCAGCAGCAAAATCTCGCCCCCAGCTGTGAGTGTCCACACCCATAGGTGCCCCCACCCGAAAGTCTTGCAGCGGTGCCCGCGAGCGCTGGGTGGGGCCCTTCTGCTTGGTGATGAGCGGATCACGGTCCAGCTGTGACACCGGCGAAGCGACTGCGGGTGACGCTCTGGGTGATGCAGTAACTCGGCTGCACGCTGGCTCGGACGGCTGATCACCGCCGGAGAGCCTGGAGGACTGCACGGGGAGAATGTTCGGCGTCGAGGGTTCTACGTCGCCACGGCACTCCACTCGCTCGCAGTACCGACCACGCGCTCTGCTGCCCGGCCGGCGGGATAACGCGCTGGTAATAGAAACGAGAAACGAGATGGTAATAGGAAGAAACCTTGAGAGGAACCAGACTCAACAGGGAACCCATCCTCATTTGGGTGATAACGGACAGCAGGAATTGATCTGCATGAATTAATCAACACCTCCTGACCAATCAGAGTGCAGAATTCAGTGTAATCATATATCTAACAGTGCAGAGCGCTCAGAGTGACAGAGAGAACAGCAGAATGTCATGAACTGTGTGTGTGTGTGTGTGTGTGTGTGTGTGTGTGTGTGTGAGAGTGCTCTCCGTTTACCCCACAGTCTATGTTGTGTGTTTGTGTGCTGAGCGGTGAGTTGGCGGGCGATGCGGAGGCTCCTGCACTCACTTCACTGTAATTAATGATTTTCTCGTCTGACTGAACCTGGCATTTGTGGGACGTCACGGCCGTCTCCGGTCAAAACCAGCGCTAAGCAGACTCGCATTAAAACCCCATTTTTAGCTCCTGCAGTCACTCTGATGCTGAAACACACACACACATACACACATACACACACACACACACACACACACTGTACTGTACTGTATGTACTGTATACATCATAACACACTGATTTTCAGCAAAATCATTCCGTTTACATTTGCTTTATCAGTTATCAAAAAGGAAAAACAAAACAACAGCAAAAAAAACTTTATTATTTATTATTTAATAAACTAAAATAAATAGATGTTGAGACAAAAAGAACAAAATTAAGGAGAAACAAGGAGAAATTACATGGACAGACAGGACAGATTGTGCTGAATCACTGGGACGCGTTAAAAAGTGAATATGGAGAATCGAGTGTTAATTAAGCTAGTGTAAAGAACCTGGGTGCGGAGAACCACACATTAAGAAGTAAGTAATGATAACTGAGTACTGAAAACCAAGTGTGGAGAACCAAGTCTTAAAAACCCGAGTGCTGAGAACCTGAGTGTTGAGACCAAGGTTGTGGAACAAAGCACTAGGAGCTGAGAGTGTGTAGAACCAAATGTAGAGAACTGACTGTGGAGAAGCTTTGCCTGTAGAACCAAGTCTAAACAACTGAACCTGTAGAACCGAGTTTGTAGAGTCTATAGAACTGAGCTTGTAGAACCGAGGCAGCGGAACCGAGTCTGTAGGAGTCTCTAAATAGAGCTCATGTAGAGAATCTGGGATTGAATCAGACAACCTTATGGAATTGTTTCTGTGCTTATCTGTTATAAAGGTTTCCGTGTTCCTTCCATCCAGCGCTGTAAAGGGTTCCACACGCTGTCTTCACGCCGCCGTCCCGTCTGATGATTTCTCTACAGTCACATTGGTAATAAAAAAATTTAATAAAAAAGGGAAACACACGTCCCTCCATTTGTCCTCCTATAAACGTGTGTGTTTGGTCGTGGAAACGTTCTGACAGTTACACTCACAAGCTCATTTACATAAACACTGAAACGGCACATTCGGAAGAGGAGTGAAACACAGGAGCGTGAGGTATGAAAATAAACAATAAACACACACACACACACAAACGTGCGTGTGAGAAAAAACAGGGACTCACACAAGTGCGTGTGAGGAGTTCTTACTAAAATCTTCGCCATGTCGTCTTCGTGACCAAATGATTTGCTCTTGTTATGAACGATCCTGCATTTTTCTTCATCACATGACGCAAAGCGAACATCGTTAACTCTATTACACACTCGATTACACACTTTATTATTTTAATTACACACAACTCGTAAACAATTAACACATGAGCGTAATTTAATTGATCTTCTTTATTTTGACATCACATCACCGTAGAACTACAGCCACGTCGTTTATATACAGCTTATAACGTGTGTGTGTGTGTGTGTGTGTGTGTGTCTGTGTGTCTGTGTGTGTGTGTGTGATCTAGCGCTCTATGAAATATTTGACACAAATGTCACCAAGTCAACCATTTAATTCTCTGTGAACAGGCTGTTACTATAGAAAAGAGAAAATAATAACACAAATATAATATAATAATATAAATAAGATTATAAAGCTACAGTCAGAGCTGCTGTTAGAGAAAACTGATCAACACCTCCTGACCAATCTGAAGCCAGATCTGTTCACAACTGTCAATTCTCCTTTATATAAAATGTAAAGAAACACATCTATGATGTAAAAAGGCACATCTATAATCATGTTGTTTTATATGTGATGAAACATGAAAACCACACACACACACACACACACACACACACATTCAGCTCTAGGCTCCTGCTGTTATTGCACTTGTCCTTTAATCTTCACTGAAATAAAATATACATAATCTGAAAGCCCCGAGCCAAACCGCTGAGAAAAGTCGGCTTTCGCTAAAACACACTCCAGAGCGAAGTGTGTGATGCCGAGCCATCGCCGCCTAATCCGGCCAGCTGAGACGGGTTCTGCGGGAGAGCTGGAGGTTCCCAAAGCAGGATCACAGACTCAGAACCCAAATCAAATTCCTCTTCCTGCCAAACATCTCCCAAACTGCTCGAGCTCAGGGGCTTCGTCTGCAAGCGTAACTAAATAAACACAAATAAATCCCCAAAAATGTACAATATACACTTATCTTATTTCATTAAACACAATTAAATGTAATAAATAATAATAATAATAATTATTATTATTATTATTATTATTATTATTATTAAATTAAACAGCAAAGCTAAAATATTTTTAAAAAATACTACTTAAGAAAGTTTAACTACAATAAAATTAGTATTAAATATAAAATGCAAACAAAATATAAAATTACAAATAAAAATTTACAAATAAAAATTGACAAAGTCAAAAATCTACCAAAACCAACACCTATAAAATAAAATAAAACCAAACTTCATAATATATCAATTTAAAGATTAAAACAGTTCTTAAAATTAAGATTAAGACATTATGATTAAAACATAATTAAAATATGAATAAAATATATTTAAAAAAAAATTGCACAACAAAATTAAATAAAATATTCTATTTAACATACCAGAAATAAAATAATTTACCAAATAATAATAAAAAAAAAATTAACTTAGCTGAACAAATAAACAAGTTAAATATTATATTTGCACACTAACAGCCAAAAGTTTGTACACCCCTCTTTAACTCCATGGTCGTTCCTGATGTTTATTTCTCTCTACACTGTAAAACAATACTGAAGGTGTTTATTATCCAAAATACACAATAATCTCCTCTGAACAGTTGATATTGAGATGTATATCTGATGTTTATGTTCTGTAAAGCTTCATAACGGCTCTAATCTGAGGTGCTGGTTGTTAATTGGTGATTTCTGAGGTAAGTAGCAGCAGAGGTCAGTTTTGGTCTTGCTTTCCTGGGATATGTGCAGATTTTTAACTCATTTCCTTTATTGAGCACTGAAACCAGCAGTCATCTGAGTATTGATTCACTTACTGACTCGAGCACTAAGTCAATTACTAAGTCATATAACGAGTCAAGGTCTGAGTCAATTACTGAGTCACTTGCTGGATCAAGCCCGAGTCAATAAAATATGAGTTATATAATGAGTCAATTACTGAGTCATATAGTGAGTCAAGCACTGAGTCAACTACTGAATCATAGTTGAGTACTTAATTAATTACTGAGTCATAATGTCATAATATTGAGTCATGCCCTTTGGGAATTGTACTGGGTTGTGCACTGAACCAAGTTGAACACAGAATTACCTTCTGGGATGAGAACCAAGTTTTGTACTGACTCATGTGTTTGAGTCAGTACAAACACATGGTCCTGCATCAAGTCAAGCAGATTCAAAAAACTGAGTCAAAAATGGAGTCGAACACCAAGTTGTGCATTGTGTTTTGTGTGTGTGTGTGTGTATGTATGTGTGTGTTGATGGAGTTTTGAGTGGCCATTAAATGAATGATTCATTCAGAGTTGTGTACACAACACGTGCATTAGATCAGATTTCCACATGCATTTTTTATATTTATGAATACTGCAGAGCTGTTCTCACTGGAATCCGGGCGCAGGGGAAATCCATTAAACCGGCGTACACGGCTCTGTTTATAACGGATATATTTACTCCCAAAGCCACGAGAAGCAGCTGGGAGAAAAGATGATGTGAATGAAAAACTTCCTCTCCATTTACTTTGGGTAGGAGAACCTCTCCGCTGAGATTCCCGTATCATATCCGGCTCTCTAGCGGGTTCTCCTAAATGTTCAGTTTGTGCAGAATAAAATCGAACTTTTGCTGCACCAGGACTTTCCTATGCCACAGCCTGGGCACAGACAAAAGCACGAGTTTATAATTAAAATATCAATTTAAGTAAGAGTGTGATTTATTTAAGTTTGCTTCAGGTCGGGTTAAAGACGACCTCATTTGATGTTCAAGAGGAATTTCTTTCTCTATTTATTTCTGTGACGTTTCCAACATACTTTAAACACAGTGTGCCACAAGCTAGTGCAATAAATACTGATTAACATTTCTACTGTGTGATTGTTTAATTAACAGTACTTTAAGCTAACCAGTTCATTGACTTGAAACAAAGTGGGAGAATTAAACTAGCAGTCATGTTACAGTACATTTTATGATTAGCTAATCAGATTTAGTTTAACTTTAGCTAACTTTAGTCTTCTTCTTTTGGGTAAATGTTAATCCTGTGTGTCTCAGGTCTGGAGCCACTGAAGGACAAAATTCAGGCACAAGTTTCTCTCCTGATATTCAGGTCTGCTGGTACAATTGACTTTCCCTCAAAGCTGCCGTGTGCGGCGTTCCCGAATAAAATATTATCAATATTTAATTATGATGTGCTTCAGGGAAAGAGAGACTCAATAAACTAGTAGGTTTCTTTTTTTCTTTTTAGAAAATAATTTATAAATCAGAACACAGATTCATTTGAGTGAAGACGTAAAACTCTCATCTCTCACAGGTAGAAATATGTCTTACTTTTATCTAATGGGAGGTGACTTTTATTAAACATACCTATTTCATTTTTTTTTATTATTTCAGATATTGACCGTAAGCGCAGCGTTATTGCTTTTTCGGCAGGATAACTCTGTGATGTGTGTCATGGTGTCCCCTGGGTGCCTGGAGGCCTTGGTGCCGTTCATTTTGTGTTTTTAAGACTTTTATTTTGTATTTTGTTTCCAGAATTCCCTGCTCTGAGTTTATAATTACTTGTTGATTTGTTTTGGGTTTTTTGTTGTTGTTGTTGTTGTTTTAGTTCTAACGGTACTCCTGTTCATCTGTCTCTTGTGTTCTGTTTCAGATCTTTTATTGGATTTTAGCATTGTTAAACTGACGTCTGTTGCTATCGTACGTTATGAGATGCGAGGTCTTTTTAGTTTTTGTTTTTAGATTTTGTTTTAACCATGCTAAAAGTCTCTAAACAGTTTTTCACAGTTATTTTAAGATCATGTAAATATGAGCCTTAATAAAGTGAAGTCTGCACTTATTGTACATCCTGCCTCACCTTCCCTCAGGCCACAAATCCTCCTGGCTGTGGAGGTAAACCTGGCGTCCTCTTCACACCACTCCTCGGCTTTGAGGATGTAGCGGTATTAGTATGAGCACCAGATGTTGAGGACATCTTGCTGGTATCCCTGTCAAGCTTTGCCCTGCAACCTAACTTTGAAGACAATGCACTTGTACTGCACCCTAGATTTAAGAACATGGCTTTAAAAATGCTGATGTCTCCTGGCAGCTTTGAGAATTTTACAGTGACGTCTCCCATCAGCTCCTAAAATGTCATACTGGCCTCGCATCCGGGCTTTGTGCACCTGTCAAAGTTGTCCCAAGGTCCCACAAAGTGGCTCCTCCTGTTCCTGAAGGTACGTACCCATGCCAAACCTTGCATTTGCCCACATGCCAAGCCAGTTCCAGTTACCATGTTGATTTCATACCCAGTCAATGTGCCAAGTGCAAATCTTAGTTCATTTGCCCAGTGCTGAAGAGTCCTTAGCTCCTGTTCTAGTGTTTAGTTTCATGTCACATGAGTATGAACGTTAATAAAAATGAAGCTGCTTCACCTTCCTGGAAGTTTGTGTTTGAACCAGAATTATAGGAAAGTAATTTATAACATTTAAACATATTAAAAGGAACTAAACAGTTTTAGTTGTTTACAAAATTTTGTGGAATAAAAGGAATATAACACATGTCAACATGACATCATGAGAAATCAATCAAACTTTCCCTGTCAGTGAGTATGTTACCATATTACACATACATTGTGTGTATTACTTGCATAACAATTTTGATGAATACTGTAAATCGTTAAATACCATATAATGAAATAAATGTAAGTCCTGATGATTGGCTGGTGTTTACAGATAATAAGATTTGATATTACATCTTGTATGTTTATATATACACATATTATCAGCAAAAAGATTAACACCACCGCCAGGTGACCTGATTACACCAATTATCAATTATACCTCAGTAAATTGGTGAAGGGTGATGGGCACCCAAGGCTCACCCATGCCCACGGGAACCAAAGGCCAGCCTGTCCAGTCTGATCTCACAGAAATGACGATGCGGCAAAAATCACTGAAATACTCACTACTGGCCGCAAGAGAAAGGAACCAGAACACCCAGTGCACCACAGCCCCCCGCGCACAGGGTCCAACAGGCAAAAAGCCCAAGGCCCCTGACCTGGACTCCAAACTCCCCAGATCCCTATGTGATCAAGCCCCATGGGATGTGCTGGACAAACAAGTCCAATGCATAAAGGCCTCGTCCCACAACCCACAGCACCCAAAGGATTTGCTGCCAAAGTCCTGGTGCCAGACACCACAGCGCCCCACCCATGTAATATTTGGGTCTTCAGATATTTAACTCACAACTTAAAGCACAATATACTGTATTTGTATTTTTTTTCCTTCTACACACCTGTAAAGTTTTGAGCATTTTCCACTAAATGTAAATAACGCACCTAAAGCTGTAAATATCAGCAACATTATTCAGAACGTCATTTGAGTTTGTTGGTTTTATGAGGCTCTGGTGCTCAATTACACGACGACAGGACGATTACGAGACATTTTCATAATTCATACTCGGCCGCTGAGGCTGGAGCGGTGTGTGTCGGAGTGAATATGGTGCCCTTTAATGTTTTCGTTGTCGGGTAGCTTTAGTATGCGTGTCATGATGGCTGCCGTTTCCTGAGCGAGCCTCTCGAGCGTGACCATTGATCACCCCGCTGCTTCTGCATGACAGCCCTTCCATTTATACACTCCTTTTAGTCTACACAAACACACACAAATACACACATACACACATTTCCAGGAGGTTTCTGTCCTGTAAATATCAGTGTGTGTGTGTGTGTGTGTGTGTGTGTGTGTGTGTGTCTGTGGAGTCTAAATTAATACCATATGAACACTTGAACTGGCTTCTTAAACCTGACGTAACCTCATGGCCGATGCAGTCAACATATATTTGGTCAACACTTTCACAACACCTGCACTTCCACGCAGATGTGTACTTGTTTCTGATTGGCTTGTGGTTTCTTATTTACTTTTTTCATAACACCAGATACAAAGTAACCATGGCAACAAACATCATAATGATTTTAGACTTTTAAGGTTTATAAGCTAGAGGTTTATGTATAATATTTTAATTGAATTGACAGCATCAATAATTAAGGCCGCTAAAGATCGCTCAGATGCTGAAAAATGTCATATAGATATTACAAATAACTTTTCTTGAATGTATCTATTAACTGAATTCTGTTTAAGATTTTAGGAAAAATGGAATTGTTACGTTCCACATATGTTTGTGTGTATTGTGTGTTTATTATTTCTTCTTCCCTCTTGCTCTTTTGCCTTTTGTGTTCATTCCACACTTAGGTCCGAGGTTATTGGCTGACTGGGATGTCAATCATCGTTAACATCATGACGCTCTGCCAATCTGCGATGTGCTGAAAGTATTTGAGGCCTTGGATTCAGTGTGTGTTTGTGTGTGTGCGCGTGTGCCTTGCCAGCGTACCATGTGCTTCAATGAGCTCAACCATGCATGTCTGACTTTAGTGACTTCCAGTTGTGTTTTGTTTCATAATGTTGTTTAAGGCTTGGTTGTGCGATTGGATATTTCTCTAGAGTTCTATTGAACTGTGTGTTTACACAAAGTGTGTTGGAGTTTGGTTTAGCCTACTACATGGCAAGCTCAACCCCATTGTTAGGAAGCATGTTAATGCTTTGCTTTATTTCTTATTAAGTTAGTCAATTGTTAGCTTAGGTTGATTGTTGCACCACCCCTGTACTTTTGTTCTCTTATGTTAAGGAAGTTAGTTAGAGTGCCGCATACGCTTAAGATTTCAGATTTATTTTGTATTTCTTTTGTTAGTTAGTTCAGGATTTAGTAATAGGGTTTGTTTGTTTTGATTCTTTCTTTGATTTGGGTTGACACTCTTATTTTGTTGTTTCTAAATTCCATTTAATTTGATAACGTGATTAAACGACTTTATAAAAGCACTCCTGTTCCACTACTCTCTCTTCGTCTGTTTCACACCTCGCTGCAATTGTCCCCTAAATGTTGCAGTTCTCATCCAACTTGACATCAAGAACGTAACATTTATTGGTGGCAGCGGTGGGATGGATTGATGCTGATAAATGGATATTTCCCTTATTAGGATGAGGTGAGACTGCGGTGATATTGCTGCTGGTGTGATAACAGATCAATCTTAGACAGAGTATTGTTTGAATGGTAATTTGAAGACTTTTGTGTCAAACTAAATCAGTATGGCAAACATTGATTTGGATACTTTTGTCAGTGCACCAAGTGTTGAACAATTAGATGCGTGTAGAAAGGATGATTTGTTGAGAGTTGCCGAGCACTTTCAAATTACAGTAAGCAGACAGCAGTTAAAACAGGATATTAAGACTGTCGTCGTGCAGCATTTACGGAAAGCTGGTGTGCTGGTGTTGGCTGATAGTCCACCTGACGCTGATGCTCGCTCTTCTGGGGCAGGCGAAGGGGAAGCGAATGGAGCTGCCGAGGCAGAGATGTTCGAAGCCAAAGCTGCTTTACCATCCTTTAAGTTAGTGGTGACACATGCTTCAAAGTGCGTCTTGCGAGACTTCAGAGGGAAGAGCGTGAGCGGCTTGAGGAAAGTCCCACCGAACGGGAGCTGCGATTTGAAATTCGCCGACGTGAAATTGAGGAAGTATTTGCTGCTTTGTCTTTGGAGGATAGTTTGGATTATTACGTAGTTAAAGCCACAATTTTGCATGCATATGACCTTGTACCCGAAGCGTTTACACAACGTTTTAGGAGTCATAAAAAAAGTTCAGCTCAAACTTTTGTAGAATTTGCTAAAGAGAAGTGCGTGTTGTTCGACAGATGGTGCACATCGACTAAAGTGTCAGATTTCCAGGCGTTGCGCGAGTTAATCCTCTTGGAAGAATTTAAGAAGTGTATTCCGGATCATATTGTGGTTTATCTCAATGAACAAAAAAGGAACTTCTTTGTCTCAGGCATCAGTTTTTGCGGATGAGTTCACATTAACTCATAAAAATGTTTTTTCCTCAGCTCATACTGAGAAAGCTTTTCACGCTTCGACTACATTAAAAGACCAATCATGTTTGAAAAGTAATGTTACAAAATCTAGAGAGGATCGAGAGTTCGTTTATTGTCACAAACTAGGACATGTTATTGCTGATTGTCTTGCACTAAAACGCAAACAACAAGGTACCAGTACGAAAAGTGTGGCCTTCGTAAAATCTGTTGATAGTGTTGAGGTTAAAAGGCATGACAAGCTTGATGCCAGCTATCAACTTCTCCTAATGGAGGGGTTGGTTTCTGTTGAGGACAACCTTACTAATCAGGCAAAAGTAAAAATGCTCCGTGATACTGGCGCCAACTTATCGTTGATATTGACTCCTTTGTCCTGCACTTTCTGCTTATTGCACTCCTGGTTAGACCTAAACTGCATTTCGTTGCCTTGTACTTGTACATGTGTAATGGCAATAAAGTTGAATCGAATTTAATCTAATCTAATCTAATCTAATCTAATATATATAAAATGTGTGTGTGTATGATAATGTACGATATGTATGATAAACTTGTGCTTTGCAGCTGCACTACTGTTAGAGCTGTTAGAGAGAACACTAATGAACACCCAGGTGTTCCAGTACTAACTGCAGAACTTGGCCCAGCTCTTCTCTTTCCGCTGACAGGCTCTATGCTAATGTGGCGTGGACGTCCAGATTTAAACATCTCTGTAAGGCGTCGCAGAGAACGTCGCTGGGGAACCTGAGAGATTGACATATCTGAATGAGGCGGGAGGAAGTGCGTAGGGGGTGAGTGAGGAGAATAAAGGGAAAAAAATGACAGAAGCCTGAATTTTGATTAGTAATTATGTCCAAGCAGTGACACAATGAGGATTCTTCCTGCTCTCTTCTGTCTTTTAATCACGCCGTGCTTTTTTCTCAGACAATGAATTTAATGTCCTACTTTTTTTCCCCCTCCCGCTTAAACACGTACCTTTAATAATAACAGCCTCTAATAAAATTCAATAGCTCACATCCTGAATTTCAAATAAGGAGAGATGAAAGGTAGAGGCTAGGAAAGGTTCAGACGATCGAGGGGGTACTATAGGAAAGTGCAGCGATACGATAAGCGCACATGCTATCAGATACCAGCGGGATTCCCCACGTCGACTCCGGAGTGAACTCCAAGATGCCCTTCTCTCGCTTCGTCTGATCAAAAGAGCCAGATGAATCCGTGAATCTGGGACCCGATCGATAAAAATACCGCGTGAGCTTCTTGAGCGTCTTAGACGCACAGCAGTCGCTCTAAATGAAGATGCTGACAAAGATCACTTCTCGATATAAATATGTCTCCACGAGTACATGCAAACACACCTGACATAACTTTTCATCCTCGTAATGCAAGCGCGTTGTTTTCCCTCTGATCATGTGATCTGCAGGAGGCGTGAAGCTTTGAAAATTTCAGAAGAACCGAAAATAAAATGCAGGAATGTGAAGCAAAGGTTGTGAGGTTTAGTTCATGCTGGTTTGTAGAAGTTCTTCACAATAGTTACAAGAAAAAACAAAAAAGCATGATTGATATACAGACATGGTGTAGAAACAATAAAGCTAATGTAAACTTCCTGAAAGTTAAAAGCAGCACTGAGGTGATCTGTAGATTTTTGTTCAGCATCGGATTCATGCTGATGTGATCTTTGTTGAAAACTTCAACTTATAAATAGATAGAAATGATCTCACATCATCCTGAACACAATCAACCAGACAAGACACCTTCTGCTCTGTGTTTTAGTTTTAGTACTCAAGCTGTCAGGCTATTTGAACTGACTAGTGATGTTTAACATCTAAATTATCACACACTTTCCTTGAGATGTGTCGTTTTGTCTCACTTTCAGTCTGGGTACGTGAACATTTTAGTTAAAAGCAGAATTATTCTGCATTAACATACAGTAGCGTTACTGTAAAACTAGCCATTTGCCGGAAACATCAAAGAAACCTCATAGAACTACATTTTTGCTTTTTTTTTTTTTTTGCTTCTTCTTTTTGTTTTGTTTTTTTTATGTGAATTACTTTACACATTTCATTAAAATACTTCACTCACTCATCGTCTATATGGCTTTATCCTGTTTTCAGGGTCACAGGGACCTGGAGCCTATCCCAGGAGACTTGGGGCACGAGGCGGGGTACACTCTGGACAGGGTGCCAATCCATCGCAGGGCACACACACACACTCACACACACTCCGGGCAATTTGGTAAAGCCAATTAGCCTTATCTGCTTGTCTTTGGACTGTGGAAGGAAACTGGAGTACCTGGAGGAAACCCACCAAGCACAGAAAGAACATGCAAACTCCATGCACACAGAGATGGGAATTGAACCCAGACACTGAAGGTGCAAGGTGCAGTGCTAACCACTAAGCCACCATGCCGCCCCATTAAAATACCTGTATGATTAATTTTTTATTTCATGAAGTTAAAAGGGTGAGAAACACATGACTTTACAGAATGCCTAAAGGGATAAAAATATAAGTATATTTAAATTATAAAAATATTAGTTTGTCATTCTTCAATTGCTAGATGAGTGATTATCAAATATGTGTCCTTGAGTGAGGTCAGGACTGTACGGGAGATGTTCCTGTAATATGCAAGTGGTGTTGGTGAATAAGTGTGTGTACAGTTCACACACACAGATGCGTCTCTTCTGCAACAAGTTAGAAACAAATAATTCTTTTTTAAAAAATGTCCGAGCCTCTATCGTCCCCCCCACCTCGTCTGTACGATCTTCTTTCACGAACGTACAGCCTTCTTTAAAACGTTCAAATGTTTTACTGCGGCTAGGAGTCTTATCACCGTACTGTACTTGAAGTCTTCTGTAAATGTCAATCACTTTTACGCCTTCATTCATCAAAAAAATCCATAACGTCCTGGTTTGATTTGAACACCCTTGTGTGTTTCTTTGATATCATTTTAACTTTTGGACTTAAACCAGTTCTTTTTGAGCAGCTTTTAAATTAGCTGAAACATGGCAACCCTGTCTTGCTTTAGAATCAAACTGTGTTAAACCTCAAGCTCGGATAGATTTCTTGTTTCAGTTTTTTGAGATAAAAAAGAAAGCATAAAATTACCATACTTATATATAATATTTGTATTAATTTCAAGCACATTATCTTTTATATCTAAGTCGTGGCTTCCAAGTCCGTCATGTTGTCTTTATCAGAAGTCAATCAGAAACAAAATGAGAATGCACCCTGCGTATCCTCAGAGAGATGAACTTTACGCTGATGAAATCTAGCTCTCATTTGTTCAGAACCTCTCGGGATTACACGGCGGCGCGAGAGTTAACGCGAGGTATCCAGCCTAATAACGAAGCCTGCTATCGTGTGCCACAATTCGATTACGGCTGTGATTTATTTACTTGTTTAGCAGGCGAGGCCCTGCTGTGATTATTTTTTATTGTAAATAATTGAATAAAAATGTCAGACCAAACCAGTGCGTCATTACGATGATGTACAACTTATGGAGAGGGTGCACGTGTGGTATTCCCGCGATGACCCGTGACATGACCTGCACGCGTTTGCAAAATAAAAGGTGAACATGTTCTGTACTTCTGGACCTTCATCTTCTCACTCGTCCTCACACGCCTCCGTTCATTGTCCCTTCTCCGTAGGAGGAGACGGCAGCTGGTTCGGTGTTTGATAAGCCGGGGTCACCAGGAGCTGACTCTAATCTTCTACTCCACATGAGTGTGTGTGTGTGTGTGTGTGTGTGTGTGTGTGTGTGTGTGTGTGTATGAAAGGAGGGGTTTTGTCTGCTTATAAAAAATGGGTTGCCAC
>JAOVVB010000037.1:487569-504260 GCA_028570985.1 Heterobranchus longifilis
CAGGGGATTATATAGAGAAATAAAGGGAGTTTTTACTCTCAGGACTGAGTTCTGTTATTCTGTACAATCAAAAGTCCTGCTTTGACTCGAACACTCCTTGTAAATAATGTAATAACACCAAAATGCTTTTTTTTAATTATAAATGTGTAATAACAATAGATTTTAAAGAGTAATGAGACACTGGCGAGCGTTTTTAAAATAAATAAAATATCTTTGTGATCTAAAATGGATATGATGTCATATTCACATATTAATCAATGCTGTTAAACATGATGATTACAACACACACACACACACACACATCCTTCTTTTACTTTCATATTTCATCTTTATCACTATCACTAGTGTGTGTGTGTGTGTGTGTGTGTGTGTGTGTGTGATGAGTTGTCTTCATTAGTAATAAGACAGAAATTCTGCACAAGTGCACAGTCGAGAGATTTATTCATTCATTTTACTCCAGTTTGAGTTTTCTCTTCCTCTCCGTGTCTCTGCGTTGTTTTTGTTTCTTTTTTTAATTTTTTTGTTTATTGTTTGTGTTTAATGGTTTTCATTTCTACATTTCCGCCGAATCTACTGTGTTCAATTTCTTTATTTTATTATTCTTTAATATTCTCACACTGTGTGATTAGTGTGTTGGTGAGAAAAGAGAGAGAGATAGAATGAGAGAGATGATAGAAAAAGAAATGAGAAAATAAGCAAGAGAGAGAGAGAGAGAGAGAGAGAGAGAGAGAGAATGAATGAAGGAAGGAAGGAAGGAAGGAAGGTATAATAGCAAAGAAAGTGTTTAAGAAAAATTAATAATAAATGGGTGATGAAGGGGTAATGAGAATGAAAAACTGAATTTGGGACAGGATGGGAAGATGAAAGAGAGAGATGATGGTGATGAAGATGATAATGGAATGAAAGAATAGAAAGAACAGGTACAGATGAATATGAATGATTAGTTGAATGAAGAACATAAGGATGAAATGAAAGAATTAGAATGAAAGTATGAAAGAAAAACAGAACGAAAGACTGAGTTTTAAAAAAAAAAAGAAAAAATTTAAGTTAAGTAATAAAAATGGCAGTAAAGTTATGAATGGAATGGGAAATAGGAGTGAATAAAAAAAACTCATTCTCATGTAGAAAACACTCACTGAGAGAGAGAGAGAGAGAGAGAGAGAGAGAGAATGATGAAACAAAAGAATGGAAAGAGAGGGGATGAGGATGATACAATGTAAGAAGGCATGCTAAGATTAAGTTAGGGAGGGAAGAAAGAACGAATGAAATGAGAGATGAGCATGAAAAAGGAAGAGAGAGAGAGAGAGAGAGAGAAATTAGGTGCTGGGGAAAGACGGGAAGAAAGAATTGAGTGATGAAGAGGATGAGAAAGATGAAATGAATGAGAATGAATGAGAGAGACACCAAAGTCAGTGGGAGAAAGAGAAAGAGAGGGAGAGTTTTGTTGTTAATATTTGTTTTTGTTGTTGTTTTTATTGTTAACCTACTATGTTATTCTTTCATATTTAATATGTTTATGATGTTTTAATATGTTTATAAATTCAGATTGATGTTATTTATAATCTTTATTATAATGTTTTATAATTGCTTTGTTAACATTCAGGCCAATCAAACCCTGAGGAACTGAACAGAGAGAGAGAGAGAGAGAGAGAGAGAGAGAGAGGGAGGGGGGGGGGTGAACAAATGTAGGAGCCAATGAAGGAAGGAAGAAAAAGAAAGAAAAGAAAAAGAAAGAAAAGAAAAAGAAAGAAAAGAAAGAAATGTATAATAGCACAAACAGAGGGATATTAATGATTAGGTGGATGAAGACAGAATAAATGAGAGACACTAAAGTCATGGGGGAGAGACGAGGAGGAGAGAGAGAGAGACACACACACACACACACACTCACATAGAGAGAGGAGGAGGAGAGAGTGTGTGTTTAGTCTCGCGCTGCCGCTGCAGTTTGCACTGCGCTCAGAGGAACAGAGAGAGAGAGAGAGAGAGAGAGAGAGAGGAGCTGCTCTTATTCTCTCTATTCTATTTTTTTCTTTTTCCTCACTGTGGACTCTTTAATCTTCCACACCGGATCATTTGCTTCATATTCTTCTTCCTCTCTTATTCTTATTCTTGTTGTTGTTGTTGTTTATCTCTCTCGCTACGGACTCGCGCGCTTTAACGGAAGAAACCGGAGAGATCGGAGCCACACACACACACACACACACACACACACCCGGGAAGAGAGATACACAGAGAGATACAGAGAGAGAGAGAGAGAGAGAGTTGAAGTGTGTGAGCGCGTGTCTGAGTGTGTGTCAGTATGAGTGTGTGAGTGTGTGTGAGTGTGTCGGTGTGTGTCGGGGGCATGTCGGTGGTGGTCTCGGCGCTCGTGACTCGTTAATGGGACCGGAACTTCAACAGCAACCTTCATCATCAGCATCATCATCATCTTCATCAGGTAAGAGATCAGAGCATTCAGAAATTAATCCGTTAATTAATTAATTAAAGGGATCAAAGTGAGTGCGGTGCCGCGCGCGCACCACACACGCACGCACACACACACGCACGCACACGCACACAGAGAGGATGCTTCTGAGAATTCTGAATAGAATGTGATGATGATGACACACACACACACACACACACACGCGCGCGTGTCATAGCATCCTGACTTGCTCACTTCATAACACGCTTATGAACGCGCGCCTGTGTGTGTGTGTGTGTGTGTGTGTGTGTGCGCGCGCGCATTGTCGCCGACGTTCCATGTCCCCGTGCAGTCACTCAGCGAGGACGTGCAGTTATAAAAGAAAAAAAACAAAACGGATTAAATCAAAGTGTTCCGACATACAGGAGGGAAATAAACGAGCTGCGCGTGTCGGTGAAGTCGTGCGTGTCGCGCGCACACCGGGAGCCCCGGGTCTGAGTGTTATTACCGGCGGCTATAAGCGTTCAGGGGGATTTATAATGCAAATATGACGCGTCTCAGGACTGTGGACTGGATACAGGGAGGATTTGGCTGAAGCAAAGCAGCTCAGAGTTGTTTGCATGCAGTGTGTGTGTGTGTGTGTGTGTGTGGCATCTCAAGGATTAACATGCACTGTAATGGAGTCAGTGTGTGTGTGTGTGTGTGTGTGTGCAGTTTTGTCTTAAAATGATGTGAAATTGTTGGAGTTGTGTTGATTTGTTGCTGCATCAGGAGAGAAAGGAGATGCTGAGATCAGGACACACACACACACACACACACACACACACACACACACATGAACATGAACATAAAGTTTCAGGTAAAAATGTGCAAAAAATTGTACCAAATTTGCTTTTGATCCTCAGAAAGTACGTAGCGATTAGTGTGTGTGTGTGTGTGTGTGAGCGAGAGAGTGAACGAGAGAGAGAGTGTGTGTTGTATTTTCTCACTTGTTTGATTGAAACCTAGCTTCTATTTTACTATTTCTATTAATAATCATAAATAATTCAGATTTTTATACCTATGATAAGTTTCCTGTGAGCGCATCCAAATAAAATACATCAAAAAAGCTTCATAGTTTAGACTGTTTTTCTTTTTTTTTTTAAATAATAAAAATGTAATGCCCAAAAATTGCAAATCGTTTAAATCTCTTCAGAACTCAGAGTGTGTGAGCCGCGGCGCTGAGAGACGAATCCAGATTTTGTATGAAGGAAAAAAAAGTCCTGAGATGGATAAATAAATAAATAAATAAATAAATAACTGATCCTTCAGTAGAGGGTGCTGTTGGTCTTTTCTCACGCGTGGTGTGTCTCTCAGGCCCTCTCAGAGCGACGGAGGGCCACCGGCGCTGTTACCCACAATCCCCCCAGGGACGCGGGATTCAATCTGACGGCTGGTGTGGCTCAGTGACACTCTGTCAGGATGAACAACTTCCCCGGCGCTGGCTTGTGTTACTCCGGAGTGTCGCGTTCCCGCCTCGGCCCGGCGTTCCGGGAGGGGAAGCGCGGCTGGGAGCGAGTCACGGTGCCACGTCGCTCCGGTCAATACAGGATCACACTCTATCATTTTCCTCTAAAATGATGTCTGTGTGTGTGTGTGTGTGTGTGTAAGAATTTTCCCTGTGGGGATTTATCACAGATTTTGATCGATCACGGTTCCAGAAAACACACCTATATCTTTCTCGCCTCTATTTTAACAGCATTTGGGATTTCTGGGACGCTCTGGACCTGGAATTGTTTTCCGTGATTTGTGACGTCACATTGCAGGGAAGAGCGATATCTCTGTCTAAAACACAAAGTGAAATTATTTATCATTGATTTTTAATGCTGAATGTGACAGATGTTTCAATAAGGAACAAAAATATAAAGTCATGATAATAATATAATAATAGTGAATATATATATATTTTTAAAAAATCAACCAGAGGCAAGGACACATGACTGGAATAAGATCCAGACATCGATGATTTAACCAAAACCACAATCATAAATTAAAAACAACATTTTACATTTTATTTTAATCAGATTAATTAAGCACTATTTAATTTTATGTTAACGGTTATAGACAAAAATCTTCAAAAATGTCATAATTAAAAAAAATAGCGAGTAGATGAAATCAAATGACTCAATTGAAAGAGAAATATACTGTAGATTTTAAACTTTTCTAACCTCTTACTATAAGAAGAATATTCCGTGTAAAATTCATCACGATTCAGTGTGATTACGTTAGAACACACAATACTCACCAACACAATAATCACAATTATTTAAATTATTTTCTTTTTGCCATGTAGTAATATTTTTTGAGAGCTCTTCCTGCAATTTAATCTACATTGTAATAGGAATTTAATTAGTAATTTTTTTTTTTAATTACTAAATCCAAAAAGAAAAACAAAAAAACAAATATAATAAAACATTAACAATAGGTCTCTAATAACGGGAAGTACAATAAAGTAAGAAACAAAAGTATTGTGATATTGATATTGTATCGATACTGAATGCTCTTAGACACAGTTAGACCGCAAATAAAGAAATTATTGAATAAATTATTTAATAACAAACTAACCTCAGGGTGCGAATGAACACGTAGTTAAACTCTGTAAGCGTTAGAGAATGTTATCATCATTACCGTAGCTGATTGTTTGATTAATAAAGTAATTAATTAAGGAACCTGATGTGTGAAAGCGATGATCATTACAGAGAGATTAATTGCGGTTTCATGACATCATATCATTTACGGATAATCGCAGTGTATTGGTTCAGCGATGTATCGTCACACCACCTTCCAGCTGAGGTGTTTTCCTAATGACCCTCTCTCTCTCTCTCTCTCTCTGATTAATAATTCCGTCTCTCTCCATCTGCTTTGGCAAAAGCTCATGCTTCTCGACTCTTCATCATGTTCTGTGAGGCTCTGAATATTTTCATGGCTGCTAATGGATTTTCTTTATCCTGCTGAGGTTTAGTCAGACAGCTTTTATGTTCGCTAGTGCACCGAGTTAATTTGTGTTTAGGCCTTCGTGAGACGTGTAAAAGGCGCACGAGTGGGAGGACGGATCGTTCGGAATTTAACGTTTTAATTTTCCTCAGAGGAATTATTAATAATGCACTTGACACCGAGCAGAGCGGAGTCGTAGCTGATCACGGCGTGGGCGCTCGACTCACTCGCACTCAATTAATCACACTCGAACCCAGGACGCTTTTTGTGTGAATATTCACATGATTCACGTGATTCACGTGTGAAATGTACACCCTTGTTTTTTTAGACACTCCAAATTCAGCTTCATGTGATTCTTTACATGACTATTAGTTTGTTTATTTTTACATTTTTTCATACAATTCCTGACCTATTTATTCTCACATGATCATATTAGGAATCATTTATCAGCCTTCGATTCTTTACACGATACCCGAGTCATTTATTTTCACATGATTTTCTACACAATCTATAAGTAACTTTTTAACATGACACACAGTTCACGATTCATTAATGTTTCATTTATTAATCATTTATTGTCATGTGATCCTAAACATGACTCCTGAGAACTGATGAATTATTTATTTTTACGTAATTGTTTTTTAGATTATTCATGATTCATTGTATATGATTCTTTACATGATCCGTTTGTTTTTACATGATTCTTTTTTTGATTCCTGAATCATTTATTTTGGCATGACGTGCTCCAACATTCATAAAAAATTTTCAAGTTATTGTTGACGTTCCCATATTTTTTTTAATTTCATGAGATTTGACATTAATCAAGATTATTTTTTACATGAATCTTTATACGATTCACAATTCATTTCATTCCACACGATTCCTTACATGATTCATGATTCATTAATGCTCACATGGTTTTCTACATGCTTGATGAATATTTTTTTAATGATTCTTTATGAATCGTTTATTTTCATACATTTTTTACTCTGACATGATTCATGTGATTCATTTGCTTTTACCTGTAACTTTTTTAAAGTTTGGTTATTTTCACATGCAATATTTACCCATGATTCAATTCTTTTCCGCTGTAGGATGAGTAGTTATGTTTGTCCCATATTTTTCACATAATATTTGAACAACAAAACGTAAAATGAACTCATCAAATGTGATTTTTTTCCCCTTTACCGTGTAGTTTTATGACCATCAGCGCTTTATATTCAACATTTCAAAGATTTACATCATGTTACCAATGCAGGAAAATGTAAACGTGTGTGTGTGTGCGTGTGTGTGTGTGTGTGTGTGTGTGTGAACACACTTAACTGAGCAGCTAAAAGGGCAAATCCGTCTCCGTCTCTGACTTCAGGAAGTGAAGTGGAGCTCTGGACAGGATGATATACTGAGCGGCCCTCATAGCTAATTTATATATTTTAACCTGCAGCAGATTTTGAAAAGGTCCGCGTCAAGGTGCGCACGCCGCCAAATCAGCACCGGGTATTTCTCCGTCCCCGAAATGTCAGGCTCAGGCTTTGATCAAAATGTGCATTATCATACCGCTTCCCTTTTAAACGTGGCCTCAGAGTGCAGCGAGAAACTAGCAGCATGTACGCTACATACAGGAAACAATGCTGAAGAGTGAAATAACGGTGTAACGTGACTACAGAATAGGTCTAAACCTAATTATAAAGAGCTTATTCATGCTTTTCTTTTGCACGCTTTTAGCTGTGTGGCTAATTTCTCCAGCCGCCATCACACTTGTATGTGGGTTGCTAACCAGTTACTGAAGAAGAAGCAAAATTCTTATAAAGTCAGATCTGCGTCATTAGAAATTAAATCTTAATTGAACCTCGAAGGAGGTTTTTAAAGAAACCTTACAGAACACTGTGCTGCTCTTTGCTAACCTAACATCAGTTCATCCTTAACAAAAGTAATTCATCGTTAGCGAGACCAGACTGAACGTTTCAGGACTCAATGAGGTTTAACGTATTAAATCTGTATAAAAACATAAAGGAAACATGTATGTGAACTTCTTTGCTAGTCAGTAGAGGTGGTACAGGTGTGTTATGCTAGGTTGTTGCTAATCATCTATAGAAAGCGCTAGACAAGAAGAGCTAGCATAGAAATAGCAACGATTAACTGTAGTTAAATTAGAGAAACATACAGTATAGCATTATATAGAATTTAGACATGTAGCATACAGAGACCCGAAGCATTAACATATGAGCTGTGATGATACGGTGTAGGAAACGCTAACCTGATAGCTAGCAAGTGTTCTGTAAAAATGTAAGTGAACATTTCATTGACGAAATACATTCCAGAATTGCTAATAAAGCAGTATCCCGCGTCTTAGACAGAACGCATCGTGGCGTCAGATGGTTTATGAAAGTTTTAGCATGTACATCTGTGTTCTGCGCACTCTACTGACACAGTAACACACACTCCGGCGGCTGCATCTGTTCTTTAATACCTCATCCTTTAGCTAAATCCTGGCTTGCGCGCACTCGAGCACCTGGCTTATTTCAGGAGCTTGATGAATTTTTTTCCCGCTTCCCATATGAAGTCATTAAAATACCATCGCACATCGCCGCTAATAATTTTTAACACAGAGCGCTGGAGAGACTCAGGCCTCGCGAGTGACCTTTAGAGAGGAACACGGAGGCTGACGGGGAACCGGGGAACCGGAACAGGGACCAGGAACCGGAGAACATGCACCGCATTCGAATACTTTAACTGAGATGAGATGTTTCACATCACAGCATGCTAGAGAGGTGTGTGTGTGTGTGTGGCAGCTGATGTGTGCTTGTTGTGACAGGACAAACGTTTTTCATCATCTGCTGTACAGTATGTGCATACTTATACTTACTGATGCTGTGTGTGTGTGTTTATTTGATATTGATATTTAAAGCCCAGGAGTAATATGGCAAAGCTACAGTGGCACAAAAAAAGATTAATATGCCACTTTTGGTAACTGATGTGTATTAGAGGTAAGTTGGCAAAAGATTAAATAAAGATAATAAAAAAAATGATTTATGTGTGATTTATGGTATTAGAGAAAATAAATAAAATCTGGATAAGATCTATTTTATTAATGATGTACACTACACTGGAGTTAATAGTATATTAAATCTGATGGTGGCTCAGGTGCTTCAGGCTCTGTGTTGCTGATTGGAGGGTCAGGGTTTGAGCCACGCCCCCCTTTCTGGATCCTCGGGAGAGACCTTTTACCCTACACCCCCATACATCCCTTCCACTGCATGCAGTGCCGGTCCCAAATCCTGTGGATCAAATTATCTGATGTGATGCCTCCTGGGATAAAAGGGGCAAAACCCAAAGGGAACAAAGTGGGTAATATGGATAAAATTAGCAAAGAAAAATAAATGAATAAACTAGTTTTTATCGGGGCGCTTTAGATGGATATTTAGATGGATTTAAAATAAATGAATAAATATCTTAATAAATTTACCAAAATTTGGAATAAAACCCCATCCATGCTACATTATGATTTAACATTAAATCACATAATTAACAGCATCATTTATTATTTAAAATTATCCTTTTTTGACAAATTAACATTTCCACCTTAAATTCATGTAAAAAAAAAAAAAATCGCCACATTTGAGTTGTTTTTGTTCTGTTTTGTATTACAAAAAATAAATAAATAAATAAATAAATCTCCTATCTGCCCAGAGTCACATTTGTGACTAATGAATGAATGAATGAATGAATTTATTAATTGCCTGCTTTGTGGACATGGCATAACGACCTGTAAAAGTCTGACAGTGTTTTCTGTGCAGCGTTTGTGTCTGTGAGATAAACTCCAGAGTTCAGAAGGTGATAAAAGCTCTGATGTTGCTGTGATTTGGGATACATTTAGCATGAGGTTAGCGTAGCATGCATCGTTCTCCAGCAAAGCGACCTCAGTCAAGGCCAAAATAATAAAAGAAAGCCCAGACCGTAAACGTACGAGCTGTCGGTACGCCTGCCTCGCCCTACATTTCCTCCTGCTACTCTGTGGTATTAAAGTGTATTAGTATTTAAATACCAGAACAGACATTTTTCCTTACAGACCTGAATAATGGCATCATTTGTGCCTTTGGCTTTCGTCCACCGAGGCTGCTACGTCTACTGCTACGTCTCTCTCCCTCTCTCTCTCTCTCGCGCGCTCCTGCACGCTTTAATGATGTGCTATATGAGGCTGGATGAATGCAGGCCACGGTATCAGACCATGAGATCACCATGGTTTCCATTTCCTGAGAAAATACCAGCGGTGAGACTACAGCGTGTGTACGCTCGAGTCCAGCATCGAGCTCCGAGATGGTTCGGGTTATTATGATTGTTGGACGATTCCAGAGTTATGGATGCGACGTATGAACTCATATTGACCTGTAAACTGCTTCACTCACTCGTTTATCTATCATTTATGTATTGTATCACACACACACACACACACACACACACACACACACACACACATGCACACACAGATGTTAGTGTTTTGGATATCACATACTATATAAAGTCATGCACACAAAGTGACTGTTTAAAATGTGTTCACGTTAACGAGCTGATTACACGTGAGCCACTGATTACACGTGCAACACGTGAGCTTACTTTATGCAACTTCTGTATTAAATAATTTACATTAAGCAAACAATCCAAATGATTCGCTCAAATAACACTGCTGTTTGTCCTTTCTTACAATTCTAAACAAGCTAAGCAAATAGCGCTGTACTGCGTGCTAATGTGTGAACATGTTAGAACCACCTGTAGGATTATTGAGGAACTGCAACATTTTAACACCTCAAATACAAACATATAAATGAAATAAAAAAAGAATCAATATATGGATTTTGGAGATCTTGTATATAAATTGCAACACAGAAGAATCGCAATACATAACTGAATATTTTTTGCATATCTTTAGCGGCTAGTATAGTTACCTTCTACAGCTAATCTGCTAACAGATAATACTAAGCTTGCCATGTACAGTACATATAGATAGTATATACTGTACTGTAGATATAGATAGTGTATATACTGTATAATATAATAGATATAGATAGTATATACTGTATGTGCTGGTGTATCTCGTGAGAGGTTTCTAGCTCGTACAGTTAGCTTTCACTGCTAACAAAGCTAATAGAAAGCCTAGCAATGTAGCATACTTCTTTTGAACACGTCATGACTTTAAGTACATTTTAAACACATGTATATTGTGCTGTAGGCTACAATTTGGACTGTCCTGTTCTATCAGTTCTAAAACCAAGTCAGGGTTAGTGTCTCCATGGTAACACAAATAAATAATGTTAAAATTTAAGAACAAAATCAGACGATTTAACAAAAATTGTTGCCTAGAAATAAATTGTGTCATTATGACGTGTCATCAGTAAACACATCAGTATAATCAGGAATTACAGTCATTGCAATTAAAATAAATAAAAATAAGGATTAAATTTGTCCTCGTATCAGAATTTAAAGGTGTGTATACAACTTAGCAAATGTTTTTCAACTTCTGCATTTTTCTTGATTACATAAAATAAGACACGTAAAATGCTTTATGCGGCTATAAAAGAAAAAACTATACAATAGCGACGTATATAAGTGACCTTTTGGTTTAGAATCGTACATTAGAATTACAGCTGAAGATTAATTTATGGAAATTTATGCCAAGTGTGAATCACATGATCCTCTGGAAGTCCTGTGTGAACTTTTGATAAAAATGTGTTCGCTGCCACGTTACATCTCTTCTAAGATTGATCTGGATTTTTTTGGGGGTTTTTTTGTCATGTGACCAAGTACACCTTTTGGAAAAGTTGTGGATTTTGGATATTTTGTAAAGCATAAAGTCTTTAACTGTCCGATTAGTGTCTGTGTTTAAACTACGCAGTTAAACTGCAATTTTCTCCTGAAGCAGCGTTTGGATTTGACTGCAGCTCTGTGTTCTTTCTCCTTGAGTGGATGAAGAGGAGGAGGAGGAGGACACGGTGATTCCTAATGACATGCTCCATTACTCCCTCTGTTAATCTGCAATAAAGCTAATTGCCGGATTCTCCGACTCCTGACTCCGACCTCCTGAACAACACGCTGCCAAACCGCATCGTATGAAAGCCGAGCACATAAACCTCTGATGTCAGGGACTAATGAAACAAATAGGAGAGCTTTGTGTAGCGCTGTAATCACCTGCAGGAGCGCTCTGACTCAAAGCCCAACTGCTTTTTTTTTTTTTTTTTTTTGCCAGAAAGTCTGCTTAATTATTTGGCAAAACGTCCAGATTTGGCTCGTATGAAGTAAACCCAGATTCAAGGGTCAGTTTCTCCAGACTGGAACTGGACTATTTTAAGGATTTTTTTTCTTCTTTTAATTTTAGACCCATAGTCCCCCCCAGTACATATGTTTTTTAAATCTGTAGAATGATCCAGAAAAGCTGTTGTTTTGGGTCTAATAAAACGCCACGAGGCCCTCGAGCTTAGCGTCCACCTGGTGCGAATTTATAGACGCTAACAAACCCTAACAAGGGCCCTTTGATCTTAACAGGAACTGCACTGCTTTTATTTTCTTCTTGAATTTCCAAAATCGCCCGCAGCATCATGCGGATAATCAAATCACCTGCGCTAATGAACAACACGAGATCATCTTTACCAGATCCAAAAACAACCCTAACAAGAGCTCTTTTATCCTTTTTAATCTCGAAAGAAATCACCCGCAGCCTCATCTGTTCGTCACATTCGCTTAATTATCTGAGCTTCACCCAGTGCCGCCTCTGATTGTGGTCTCGAGCTGCCTCGTGCATTAAAGCTCGGATGTTTGAGACTGATGGAGCGATGTGAAGCCTGTCGGAGCTCATGACTCACCTGGTGAGAGCAGAAAGAGTCGAACGGACCCTAACTAGTCCTCTTTTTATCCTTTTCCTCTGGTCTGTTTGTCACATTTGCTTTCAGTGACGCCTTTTCAGCTTTCCGGTGGGTAAAACCCTCTCACGCTGGGATTAATAAAGCAATAAGGAACAATAAGGAGCGCTCCTTCATCACAGCATCCACCTGAATAAGAGAGAGTCGAGTTCCTTAATGACAATAACTCTCATGTCGGGGTTAAAAGAACAAAAAGAAGCCTTCTTTAACAAAGCATCCACCTGCCGAAGATACACACGGACCCTAACTAACTCTCTTTTTATCCTTTTAATCTCGTCTGTTTGTTATATTTACTTCCATGATGGCTCCGAGGCTTTTCAGCTTCCTGCTGCCAAGAAAGCCGTCTCGCTTTTGGATTAATAAAGTGATAATTATTTTAAAAAACCTTCTTCATCACACCATCCACCTGGCAGGAGCCTGATGATGCAAACAACCCCTAACTAGGGCTCTTTATTCCTTTTGAAAAAAACGGTGTTTTATTTTTAATTCCGCAAATCACACACAGCCTCGTCTGTTTCTCACAGGTCTATTATGGTTTGGCAGAACTCCTGTCCAGGATTCGTGATGAGATACGAGAAGTTCTGGATCACTTTAATGGAAGGCTAAAGATGCGATCCACCTGAGCTAGGGCGATCACATTCACTTTTAATGTCTGGAATCAGACGCGACCCTGTATTTTGTAATATTTGCTCATTGAGATGCCAATAAGGTCAAAAACCTGCACATTTGGATTGATAATGAAGCCTAAAAAGAAACCATCATCTTCCACCTGGTTCAAGCACAATGATGCAGACGATCCCTACCTAGGGCTCTTTACAGTATATATACAGTATATATCCCTATTTATATCGCACAGCGATTCATCTTATTCTTACGAGCCGCATGAAATCTCTAATGTTTGAGGCCAATAAAGTTCTCCTGAAGCTCAGGATCCACCTGATAGGAGACGGACCAGGGCTCAGGATCCGCCGCTGGATGTGAAACCGTCTCTTTAGATTTGCACAACACATGTCCTTACTGTGTGTTACAGTATATGCTGGATTCTGATTGGTCAGATGGTGTTGATTAATTATTTAAAACAAACACAGATAATCGTTGATGTCTCCACCTCCAGCTGTGAGTGTTGGCGTGTTGAGGCGGAGTTCAGGCTTCTCTGTGGCGTCTTTGTAACAAACTAATAACAAATTATGCAGAATTTCGAGGCTGCTGTTTACAGCTGCTATAGTGTAAGTGACAAAAAGAATTAAACCTGTTTCATAAGCATTAAATGTGACTATAAACAAATAAACAGTACAATATTTACTAAAAACATCAAGTGATGATTTATTTACACTTTTGGCAGACACTCTTATCCAGAGCGACTTACATTATCTCATTATACATCAGAGCGGATGAGGGTTAAGGGCCTCGCTCAAGGGCCCAACGGTGGCAACTTGGTGGTTGTGGGGTTTAAACCCGTAGTCCAACGCCTTAACCACTGAGCCAGCCCTATGATTATTGTTTTGTTCCCTGACCCTTGATTTTATTAAAATTGTCTTATGGTGAAATTTTGACACACAGAGTGATTAGACAAACACTTTATTTTGTCTCAACCCGACTTGCTTGTTTTTATTTTCCCAACACCAGCATAGCCTTTACAAATTATTACAATCAATTGGAAATTGGGTGAAGATGTATTTTTCAGGTTGAATAGAGAGATACGAGACCTTCAGAAACAGAAAAATCCAACTGATGGAAGATTTCTTTCTTTTACTTCACAGCCCTAACAATCGTTCCACTCTCTCTCTCTTTGTGAAAGAAAGCGCACTTCCTTTTAATCACGTTGGCAAAGTTTCATGCGGTGATTCGTCTTCGCCTCGTGTGTAAAACTGATGTTTTGGGGCTTATAAAGTGACGAGAATCCTTCTGCAGCTCGGGATCCACCTGCTGCGAGACGGATGATGGAAACAGCCCTAACTAACCAGGGCTCTTGTGTTTCTTTCTTAAGGTGAACAATGCATCCCGGAGCAGGAGCGTTAAGTGCACGAGGTTTTGCCAATTATCAGCTGGTGTTCGGTAACAAACACGGAGCGCGGGAAAAAGCTTCAGACGAATTGCTGTTTTATTCTTCTCTCACCTGCATGTTCTCTGTCCTAATTGCGACTCGGAGGCTGAAAAAAGTGAAGGAGGTAAAAAAAAAAAAAGAAGAAGAAGAAGCCCTATGAATCAAAACCCGGCTTGTTTTAATCTCCAGCGACACGTGTTCCCGTGTTATTACGGAACGTTCTGAGAGATGATGTTAATCACGATATTTTACTCCTCAAATATTTGCATGTTGCTTCAGCAACCTGTGAAATTACACAGATGAGAAGGAAAAAAAAAAAAAAGAGGAAGATGAAGAAGGATGATCGCACCGCCAGATGCTCGCTATTTATCTGCTCGGTGACGTTCAGTGATTGCCTGGACTCTCACTGTAATCAGGCGACTGCATGCTGTAGTGCACCGCTAATGAGAATTAAACACAACAGGGAAAATAATCATGAAGCGGAGTCACAGTCACCACTGGGAAGCTGATTATTTTCCTATAACTGCATGTCCCGGAGCGTTTTATTCCTCTGACGCCAAAGCAATTTTCCCAATGTTATAATTTTTAACTAAAAGACATTGTACTATTTGTCTATTTATAGTTAGAGAGTTTAAAGGTCCCATGTTCTACTACTGATTTAAGAAGTTAACACTGGTCCCAGCTAAAACACCCCTCAGATGATGCTTTTTAACCCCTCAAGACGCTTCGGTTTCGCTCCTCTTCAGAATGCATTGTTTCAGTTTTCATGTAAATGAGGTGCTGCTGAGCCACGCCCCCAGAGAACAGCATGTGAGGTCACATTAGGGGAAAAATATTTAACTGGCTTGTTTAAGCCCCAGCCAATAGACATACTGTATATTAAAACGACAAAAAGCAAGGAATGTGTTTTGTGTTTGTACACACACACACACACACACACACACACACACACACACACACGTACTACATGTGGTTTAATGTTCACGAAACAAACTAGCTGAAGAAGATCAACAGTCCTTCCCTGACCAGCCTGTCCACGTCCCTGTGAATGAGCTGTTGCTATAGAAACGGGGTGCTTTGATGTGAACCTGTGATTTGCAGCTGCACTACATTACAGTGAATGAGTTAACACTTTCTAACAAAAACAAAATCCAGAACTAAACATGGCTGTTGTAATCCAGATCATCTTTATAGTCTGGCAGTCGCGGCTCCGAGGTGAAACTCGGCTTGCTAACTCCGGCCCCGCGACTTGCGCGAGTCAGTATCTCTCCGTCACTTGCTCTTGGTTGTGTTTTCGGCTCACGCGTCTTCAATATTTCATGCAGCAGAGCCTCAGCTGGATGTGTAATGAAGGGTAGGTCAAGAGCTTCATTCAGCTTCTCTCCTACAAACAGGCGCCGTAAATGTCACCCGGGCCGCGAGGAAAGCAGGCTGAACTTTTCTCCTCACAGCACATGCACGATCTTCATATTCCTCTTCATCTCTCAGCTCAACGAGTTCATATTCACCTCTTCCCTCTGTGTCACAGCCTTCTACAGTACTAACAGGGCCGAGGGTTCCTGATGTTCCAGATGTTCCATTCAGAAACTGAGGATTAGATGAGCTGAATGGATACGTCTAAGATAAGGATCTAAAGGGAGCTGATTAAATCAAATGAAAATCTAGAAAACCTGATTTGTGTGTGTAAAAGCACTATTTTTTTTATTAAAGACAGAAAGGCAGCTAATGGAAATGTTCACTAAATGTCCAGTACTGCAGTTGACTTTCCAAGTTGTGCTTTTAACTAATACTTCAATAAATTCATGAGTGTCTTCGGGAATACCGGCTCACTTTCAAACATCTGTACAAGATATCCTCCAGATGTTTTAACTCCATGATGATTATTAAAATAATACAAAGTGACTGTTTCAGAGGGCCTGCATCAAGCAAAGATAACAACTAAGAAATGACTGAAATGACTGGAACTGGGTTAAGATCTGTCCGAGACATTACATTATTAAACCATTGAAGGACAGAGCAGAACCTCAATGTCACAGAAGATGAACATCCTGAAAATGGTAAAAATATCCAGTAGAAATCAGAGCCATGTTTAATGGTGAAAGTAAGAGCATTTTCACACACACACACACATACACACACACACACACACAAGGGAACTCAAGGGATTTTGAATACATTTTTGGGGGCAGTGGTGGCTCAGTGTGTTAAGGCTCTGAGCTATGGATCGGAAGATCGGTGGTTCAAGCCCCAGCTCTGCCAGGTTGCCGCTGTGGGGACCTTGAGCAAGGCCCTTAACCCTGTCTGCTCCAGGGGTGCCGTAAAATGGCTGACCCTGCGCTCTGACCCCTGCCTACTAACAAGA
>JAOVVB010000037.1:521331-547299 GCA_028570985.1 Heterobranchus longifilis
GTGCTGTGGAATTGTGGGTAATCGTCTCCCCTGCTGGGTCTTAGTGCTCGTCTCTTACTGGTATAATCAACATCCGTACACGCGTGTACTGTTTATATATATATATATAAAATATATACAATACTTAAAAGTTACAATACATTTGAATTCTGGATTGTGATTGGTCAGACAGTATTAATTCTTTTAGCAGTATCTCATCAATTTCTGAAAGTAGTGCCGTTGTTTATGGAAGGAGTCTCCAGTGTCAGCGCTGTGTAACAGTCAGAGGGAAAGCTGTAACTGTAAATTTCACATTTTCACATCTTCAGGACAGAGGAGGTTACGGTGCTTTGTGATTTCTCAGGTCACATGACTAGCGGAGTAAGAATAAGGAGAGGCTGTTGAGGGAGTGTCTGTTTATAGCTGCTGTAACTAACAGGAACTAGCTTGTTCACTTTACTGTGTGTTGTTCATAAACATCGCTCTGATGTAATAATTATTATTGCTGCTTATAAGAAGAATCACACCCCCGCGGACATGCCGTACCATGCTGTTGATTATTTTACTATAACATCACGACACACACTGTGTGTTTATTACTCACGGTGTGTGTTTCAGCGCTGTGTGTTATCTCTGTTCTTTCAGCTGCTCTTACACACTGGTATTTGTGCAGGATGATGCAATCTGATGCGGTGTGATGTAATAAACGCTTCTCGGCAGTGGACTCAGTCTATAAACAGCTTTAATTTGTGCGCGTCTGTTTCATTCAGACAGGAAGTAAGCCTCACAATTTCCCCCAACACGCTGCTGATAAATATAGATTTACCTGTCTGTCTTCCTTTCTTTTATTTTTCCAGTGTAATGCTCTGTTTATGGGAATTCCATTCATCCTGCTGAAATCAGAGCGGATGTGAAAGCATGTCGAGGCGTTCCGCGCCTTTCTCTCTCTCTCTCTCTCTCTCTCTCTTCACACGCGCTCTGTCGGGTTTTAGCACGAGCTTGTTAATTACCGCTCTCTCACGCCTGAAGATTTTGCGCTCGGGAACAGAAACAGGCTCAATAGTCTCTGATTGGATGAACGCAGCGGCGCCTTTCTTCCCACACACACTTCAGACACCGTCATGGAGCTGGGAGGTGGAATTTTATTTATAGAACACACGTTATTGTGGAACAAAATGGTTAAATATAAATCTTTCTTCTCGTACCATCCAATAGAGCAGGCCTAATTTTAAAAAGGATGAGATTAAACAGTGTGAACGAATGCAGAACGCGAGCGTATTTTACATGGTGACTAGCTTCAGCCAGAGGGCGGAGCTTTAAATGTAAACAACCAATTACTTAATCTTGATCTTTTTTAAAAAATTTTTATTGGACATTAGCTTATCTTAAAATAAACAACTGATTAGTTAGTTATCCAAATGCCTTTACTTGCTAACGTTAGCATTAATTTAGTGATTAGCTAAACATAAGCCTGTAAATTAAGGATAAATATTATAATAAATGTATATTTTTTATATACATACATGTAGAAATGATTTAACTTCAGATCAAACTGACGTAAACACCATGGCGACCGAACTGTCTTTCATGCTAGCACAGTGAAGCGTGCGGTGTCGGTTATTAATCATGTCGTATGTCATGCTGTATTTTGGGGACGTCCGGGTGTTTAAATTCCTTCGCGTGTCCTCATGGCTTTCGGCTGAATGACCATCTGTCCGGCTGTCTCGCTGCGGAAGTGCAGCGCTGACCGCGTCTCATTCGTTATTAATATTTTGCATAACTTTTGGAGCGCTTGCTCGCCTTCTGGCTTCCACGGTGGATTGGATTCCACGCTTGAGCTAAATGAAGCCCAGTGTGTCACCAGAAGTTATTTTGCGGGCGCCGAGCCCATTGCGTTTAATGCCTTGACCTTTCTCCAGCGTCGGATTCCACCCTGGCACGCAATTCACTTTCTTTCTGTGTGTGTGTGTGTGTGTATGTGTTGGGGAGAAATAGAGAGCAATAGTTTTTTTTTTTTTTTCAGACTTCTCTCACTTTCTCTCATCTAATTGGCACAGAGACTTTGGGCTTCATCCAGTGTGTCATAACAAGCACTTAAAAAGTGATGGATTTGTTAGCAAGAGTCTCGACCCTGTTCTCTAATGATGCATGAGTCAGAGGCTAAACCTTTTTGTGTTGATTATCATCCAACACATGCTAATTCCACCAGCTGACAGGATTTTGTGGCTCTACAGTAGGCGGAGCCAACCACAATTGTTCATGAAACACCACTAATAGCATTTATTTTCAATTTTTTTTATTATGCTCAGCATATCGTTTTGTAACATAGCGTAACACATAGCAGCAATAACAAAGCTAATTGTAGCTAAATGTTGCACCAGCTAGCTTGTTGACTAGTTAGATTGGTAGCTCACATGGCTATCCGTAGCTAGCAGACATTAAGTGATTAGCCAAAATAAAACAAATAATGTTAAATGGGTATAGTGGTGGTGAAGGAGACGTGACGTTTAAAATAATTAGTGCTAATAAAAGAAATGTGGCCTCTGTAACATTAGTGCAATTTAAGGGGGCGTGGCTTCAGTCCTAAGTGTGCTATTGAAGGGGTGTGGCCTGTTTACCATTCATACCTGTATATAATTAGTACTATTGAAGGGGGTGTGGCCTCTGTGCAATTCACACTTGTGTATAATTGGTGCTATTAAAGGTGGTGTGGTTTATGTACCAAGCCGACCTGTGTATATTACGTGTTATAAAAGGGGGTGTGGTCACTGTACTATTCAAACTTGTGTATAGTTCGTGCTATTTAAGAGGGTGTGGCCTCTGTATCATTCACACTTGTATATAATTAGTGCTATTTGAAGGGGACGTGGTCTCTGTACCATTTATACATGTGTATAATTAGTATATTTAGTAGTATTGGAGGGGGCGTGGCCTTTTAACTGTTCAAATGGGTTTCATACCACATTTAAACAGGTAAAACCTAGAAGCCAGAATTACATTTAAATTTGTTGTAAAGTGTGTGTGTGTGTGTGTGTGTGTGTGTGTGTGTATGCATGTGTGTGCATGTGTGTGTTATTGTGTGTGTGTGTGAGAGAGAGAGAGAGAGAGAGAGAGAGAGATAGATAAAAGGAGGCTACAATGAGATTTTCACACTTGATAATATCTCAGTTGAACATCAATAACGCTGCACTGTGTCGTTGTTCAGGACAGCAGCTGGATGTGATGAGATTTTCTTCTCTTTGCATCACGAAGACAAAGCGTTGTGTTTATCTGATCCTGCAGAAGCACGGCCGTAATGGAAAGGTGGAATTCTTCTTCTTCTTTTTTTTCCATTTTATGAAGCGGTGTGAGAGCTCGAGAAGCCGGAGTGTGAGAATGATTGAGCGCGTATCTGTGATGAAGTTAAAGACAGGGACTTCTGGCGTCAGAGGAGTTTTTGGAATCAAACGTGGTGTAAAGTGTTCCTGGCACCTCGAGCGACGCTACCGATTTAGAATTCATCAAAGCCGCTCTTAAGTCCGGACGGATTTAAGAAAAGACAGACACGCCAATGTCACACAAACTTTCTATCTGCGCTCTGGCAGGAGTTTCATCAGATATTATTAATCTTTAGCAACTCCAGAGCAGTAAAATATTGACTGCTGGAACACGAAGTCTTTAGCTTGGCTGTGATTACAGCTGTGTGCAGCTGCTTAGCCATGCGCTCAGGTTAAAAAGATCGAGTCTAGACTGCTTTTATTATTTATCATTTAAAAAAGAATAGATTTCTTGCCAGCTCATTAGATGTATTGGCTTTGGAACACTGGAATATATCATAGAGAATATAAATCCACTTGTGTTCTTCCACAAATAGTTGTATTATTTGTCTTTAAATATAAAGTCAATTATTTCGCACTCATCTAATTGGACAAAAGCGATTTTAATTTTGAATAAAAATGCAGTTATGGAAAAATCTAACAGATACTACCATACAATCAAACTATAAGCATACACAGTATGGGTTCAACTGCTTCTTCATTGATATTTGTTACATTAATTATTATTATTTTGGTGCTAGTTATTCAGTATAAATACTTGTTATTATTTCGATCTTAGCTTCTTCAAAGAAGTTCTAATTCATGTGTTACTCAAGAAAAGAAACTCTTTTTAAAAGATTTAACTCTAAAAGTGTTCTAATATAGTACATTACTTGGTTCCTCAAGAGTTCTTTAAGTGTTCTACCACTCTAAAGAGGTTTGGCCCGGAAACTTTGCTGAAAAGATGAAAAGTCTCTGTTTTCATATGGAAACTTTATATGGAACCTTTTTGCAATAAACATTTTAAAACAGTTTTCCCTCTCTGTAGGAACTCTTCAAGGTTGTATGTTGAGTTCAGACTAAGTAAAACCTCCTTGGAATGACCTGAGAGTCTAATACCTGTCAGAAGAACCCTTTAACCAGGTACGATGTGTGTATCTGTCCATCTACAGTTATATCCTCTCCTTAAGGGTTCTTTGATTAGGTTAATTAAGGGGTCTAGGGAACGTTATCTATAAAGGGAAACTTACTGTATGTTGAAGTTTTCTGTATAAAACTTTTTACGGGATAAACCAAGGAAACAAATAACATGCTAAACAGTCATGCTTTTTTTGTCCTTAGAGAGTGTATTTAAGGTGTAGAAGTTAAAAGGCTAATTTAAGGAGAAAACGGAGGGTGGGGGACTGGAATTCACCATAAATGACCTAAACGTCAATATTTATGATTAATGTGTGATATTTAATTGCATCTGAGACAAATTAGAAGCAGAAGAATTTCAATATAAACATGTTTAATGTGTTTCAGAGTGGACTTTAACTTTAATTAAGGAATAAATCATTCTAACTAGAATAAAACAATAGAATAATAAAAAAAAAACTTCATGAGACTTTAGAAAGGGTCAGGAAATGAATAAAAAAGATTTTTTACCCTGCATGTATTTTTAATTTTAGTTCATAAAAAAGGGAATTGGTCATTTCGGCCGGCTGTGAAACTGCACCAATGACCAGTACTGTAAAAATAAATGAATAAATAAGGTATTTAATTTTGTCTTCAATGAGAGCGTATAAAACAGGAAGTATAAAACAGGAAGTGGAGAAATCTGGTTGTGCAAATCAACAAGCCCACCCTCTGAGTGTTGACCTTTGACCTTAAGCCTAAAGTAGAATAAAGCCCAACAGGTAGCTGGCATTTATGGAGGTTTGTTCATCTTTATGTGCAGATGAGTGTTTTTACAAGACATTTAACCTGGTTTGTGTATATGTGTGTGTGTGTGTGTGTGTGTACACACACACACACACACACATGCACACACATATGAGATTCTAGGTTTATTTTGAGCTACGCTGCTGAAAACCTAGATTTATTGACTGGTTGCCTTGGAGACGGACTTATTTATCAGTACGACTGCTGGTAACGTGTTGTCTCTTTTGTGTTAGCGTGTTAGCGTAAGACATGCTAGTCACATTCCGGACTATGGACTGAACTTTCAGCCGCCAGTGTTTAGGTAGGGATTGAGTCTTTGTTCTGAGGGACCTGATGGTAGATTTATGGTACGGTTGCCATGACGACTGACATATATTTTGGCCTTACAAAGCTGGTGTTTTGAGGCTATAAATAGTGACGGAGACTCAATCTAAATCAGGGTCAGTGAGGCCACCTCCTCATGTCTAGAAGGATTTTCTCAGACTTTGGATATGGCATTAATGTATTTCAGATCCTCTGGCGGTTATTGATCTCAAAGCTGGAGTTTTGATTAAACAGAGATGATGAATCGATAGCTTTTCAGCTCAGAGCTCAGTGCTCAGAGCGACGCCTTGATATTCGTGCCACTTTTGATCAGAACGCCGATTAGCTCCTGAAACGTCGGGGTTTTATTTTCCGTGCATTAAAATTCAACTGCGGCCGAGTGACTCCTTTTATTACTAAACCAGATTGTCCAGATGCAAAGCCCTTCTGACGCTCTCTCGCCGAATAAAAATGTCATGCATAAATGAAGAAAGGGGAAAAAAAGAAGGGAGGGAAGAAAGTGAAACTCGGTTTCCGCAGGATTACCGTGCTCCATAAATCCCAAAAGGAATCTGAGAAGACACTGAAAACAAATGTAATCCCCTGCAGGGGCTTTAACAATCTCATTTCTCCACTTTGTGAGAATGAGAAAGAGGATTGCCCTGGTTCTCGCTTCTCTTTGTCAAATTTCCGTCAAATTAATATCTTCTTAATTTCTGCTTTTGCTGCAGGAAGAATAGCAGGAGCTCCGGTCGGCTCGGGTCAAAGCCAGCCTGGGAGTCTGTGTGGCTCTTTTTATTCTTTGCAGCTGCTCGTGAAAAAACAGCACGTTAGTGCAAAGTCCCCATCAGGCGCATGTGGAGTGTGCGAAGGCCGCGGGGGTCAACTGCCGCACCGAGAAAGGTCATTACGTAAGGAAAAGTAGACAGCAGCGGCATAAATAGCGCTGTGTGTTGTGAGAGTAGCTCAGGAAAATGGCTGAGGGACGGAGCTGATGATAAGGTCCTGTATGTCCTCAGTGTCAGAGAGTTAAAAAGGTCACAGCTGTCACGATGAACAGGAATGCGCGACATGTGCTCGAGCGAGACGTGCTTTCTGATACGTCCATTGGGACATAACAACTACGCCTACATATATATATATATATATATATATATATATATATTATACACCGACCCCCAGAGGAAGAGACGCTTTTAAAATAAAATATGTCCAATTTAAGCTTTCGTATTCACTCAAAGTTTCAGCAAAATGTACACTGAGGCACCATCGGAATTTTTTTCCCACATCATCAGAGTGTTAAGTGCGTTACAAATAGGCACAGAGAGTAATTTAAGATGCAGGAACAGCTGCTATACGAAAAGCTATTCAAACATTTGCGACGGAGAAACAGGCTAGCTTATTTAACACTGCTACGTTAATATACTGTGTATTTTTATGCTAAACTCCGCCCCCTTGTTAACCCGCTCACTCCGTATTTAAATCCAGCCGGGAAACATGAAATATTTAATTTCTGATATTTTCTCCGTCGCGCAGCCGGATCGCCGCGCGTCGTGTTTGCGACTCATTTTTCACCTTAATTAAAGTGCTTCGTTTGCTTTTTCGTCACGTCTCAACTCTCGACCGTGGAGAGAAACTTCATTTCAAATTTTATTTCTGGTTCCATTAATTTTAGCATCATCTGCTCTAGCGGGTCAGAGTTTTCTCCATTAAGTCGTCGGGTATTAATCCAGACAATCATGTCATATATGTGTGCAGGCGACGGGTAATTTCCTCCACTGTGACTCCCACGTGTGACTCATTAACCGGCTGCTGTGGAAGCCGTGATATATTGGGATATATTTCACAAACAGGCGTGTTGCTCCCAGACGGGATGGTTATTCTTAATTAATGACACAGACGAGACCAGAGGAGATTGATAACGTACACTATATTACTTCTTCTCCTCCGGCTCGCCATGCTTTAGTCCCGCTTGGCGTCACGGTGTTGTCATTTCGGCCTCCGTTTTGAGCCGTTTACACCTAATCAGCAGTTCTCAGTTGTTTCCGAGCGTCCCTGCTGGTAGATGGCTGTCACTGGATGTCTTAAAGGAGACGGAGAGTGTTGGAGTCAGCACTGTGTGTTCAGTGAGCTGGATTCAGAGGCCGGGAGATGATTGGAGATGAAGCATTTCCTGTTTTAGTCGTCTCAGAGGAGCTCTAAGCTCCGAGCTTGAACTTCAAATTGTCTCCTCTGATGCTCTTTGAAGCTTCAGAAGCTGCTTAGCGTTGCAGTTTTCCTCTCATTTATGTTTCTTTATTTCTCTCCTGGACCCTGGAGACCTCAAAGTTCCACAGGTCTTCGCTGGAGTGTCTTTTCTGCTTGAAATTGCACGTCAAACATTTAGGTTCCTCTGATTTAGAGGAGCCGCTTAGAACCGTGTCGGAGTCCTCTCAGGGCTGAGGGTGCCGTAAAGAGCTCGCTCACGGTAAACCCTTCAGTTCAGGGTTAAAGTCAGATTCTGGTTACGATGGTCGTCAAGACACAGATTTCGAAAATGAAAACGCGTCACGGTGTAGCAGAGCGTGCGGATAGAGTTCAGGAATTGATGCTTATTAGGACGGCAGGTTAGACTTTAATCTAGCAGTACAGAAATACTCAAGAGAGCAGTGTAGAAATATGAGTACTACAATTCAAATTCAATTTTATTTGTATAGAGCTTTTAACAATTGTCATTGTCGCAATTATCATTAGAGTTAACGTTAGGAATTTACTTTAGTGTTAGAGGTACTGAAATTATGTAATATAGAAATTAGAGTTCAAAATCAGAGTTAGCAGAGTAGAGTTAATACTATAGAATTTGGATTCTTTTAGAGTTTAGAACTAGTACAGGTACTAAGTACAGAGTTAGCACTAGCGGGGTGAAAATTTGAGTTTTTGTAAAGAAATGAAAGTATCACTAGAGACATAAATGTGTGTTTTAGTGGTGTAGAAATAATTTTTAATATGGAACTTTAGAAATTACTGTAGAATTAGTGTACTAGCAGGATTACACTATCTGTCTGTGTTAGCAGTGTATAAATTAGTGTGGAGTGTTGATTAGTTCTCTATAACAGCAGCTCTGACAGTAGTGCAGTTTTATATTAACATTTTGGTTCTAAAACTGTATCGTTTCCATAGCAACAGCTCATTTGGATGAGTACGGCACATAAACTTAAAGATTCAAGAATTGTTCAAGTGTTCAAGTTTTTTTTCTGTATGTAGCACGTATGGAAGGAGTCTCCAGTGTTAGAGGTTACGTTTTCAGATCTCTTCATAGAAGTTTACGTTCCTTCGCAGCTTATGGATAAATGACATGCTGCGTTTTTTTTGTTTCATTAACTTCAAGAGAAAGAGGACAGAGAGGCCGATGAGGGAGCGGGTGTTTACGGCTGCACACAGGGACGTGTCATTATGGGAAAATAATTAACGCCACGGTGGCAACGGCAACTCCGTCACTCCGTAACAGATTTTGGTTCAACGATGGAGTGAGAATCTGAATCAAATTTGTAAAATCGAGCTTCACGGAAGGAATCTTTTTTCAGTATAATCACGTCGTCTCTCCATCACAGACCGGAGGAACCCGGTGGCAGGAAAATGGCCTCTGACTTTCCCCGTGCTCTGCTTCTGATTTTCTATTTTCCCCGCCGTGTTTATTCTCCGTCTCGGGCCTCGTCTGTGTTTGTTTAACAGACGCGGACTCCATCAGGATCAGCGCTGTGGCTCTGAAAATTCCTGGAGACGCTTCAGAGGAAGCAGATTAGGATGCCGATGATGTCGACGTCGGGAGAAATGTCAGGAAACCCATCAGCTTTTCAGTAACGGAGTGATTTATAGGTCAGGGTGTTTATAGACCGGAGAGACATGCGAAGTGATGCGTGTCAAAATTCTGCCTCGAAAATTCCGCGATGATATCCTGAGACGAGTCCATTATTTATTTATCGAGCCGCCGAATTCTCTGGGAACTTCCTCGGCTTCAGATTTTTACTCTCTTTATGAGTGCTAATTTTGTGTTTATCCATTCAGAGGATTGAGCTTTGCTCCTGGGGGAAGGATGAGCTGAAAAAGGTGTTGTGATTGAAGCGACGTTTATCTGTGTGCCATTCGCTTCCCGATCGTTTCTGAAAAATAATAAAAGCTGTCACTCAAAGAGAGGAAAAAAGTAAGAAGGAGAAAAAATCCCCGCTGAAATTCAGTAGAGCGGCCCGAGGAGATTTACTTTTGCCTGAATAACGCGTTGGAGCTTAATGTCACATTTTTCAGATTTTACCCAACAGATGGAACTTTTTTCTCTTGAAACTGAATCCACTCCTTTTTTTTCCACCAAAAGAAATTTTTTTGTCCTCCTCCTCCTCAATTCAGCAGCTAATCCTTCACTCTTCATCTTTGCTCTCAACTCAAGTACCACAAAAAAAATACACAGAAATGTAGAAATTAGAGTTTGAGTTTACTCAGTGAGAAGTTATACAGAGTAATGCAGAGACTAGTTACCGGTGTAGAGAGCACAGTTAGTTAGCACTAAAGAAATGAGAGAATCTGGAGTGTAAACCTCGGCATGCGCATAGCAAGTTAGATTTAACAGTACAGAAATGAAAGAAATTGAGTTTGAGATAAAGGTCTAGAAATTGTTTAGCAGGAAAGCAATTAAATCAACAATGTGGAAATCAGAGTTGGAATTAGCATTGTGGAAATGGGTTAGCAATTGTTTAGTTAGTTTAGCACTTTGTAAACTACAGCAAGAATTAATAATACAGAAGTCTACACATCAGCTTCGGGTCCCAAAGTGCAGGAATTACTGTAGAGTTGAAATTGTTTTGAAATTGAAGTTTGGTACAGCTGTGTAGAAATTAGTTGAAAGAAGTAGAATTATCTGAAATTGTAAAAACTGCAGGTGATGTTATCGCTCTAGACATTACAGTCAATATTTGTATTGAAATTCACATTGGAGCAAATAAATTAGTTAGTGTTAACCTGAGTCTATGTGAGTGATCAGAGTTAGGACTTCCATAGACATTAGACTCAGGTTCAGCACTGTGGACATTAGACAGCTAGAAATAGTTATTGTATCTCATTACATCTCATTAGAACTAGAGATTAAAGACTGGGCAGTGTCACTTTAAGTTAAAGTTAAAATGATAGAAATTATCTTTTAAAAGAAATTAAAGTCAGGTTCACCAGGGTAGGAATTAGGGTTCGATATGTGATGAGATGTAGTACTATATAATCTACATTAAAATGGGCTAGAAATGAGAGACTCTATCGGCATTGAAGTGAAGTTTAGCGGTCTTAGATGAAATTAGACTTAGTGTAGAAATTGTAAAGTTAATTAAGCAGTTTTGAGACCATGTCTAATATTAAAAGTGCCATATCAATTAAATTGTGTTAAATTGAAATTGGAGCTAGTATTTGTATAAAGTAGTTGGGTTTATTACTGCGTAAATTACAGTTACTATAGAAAGTGAAAAATTTGTAGAAAGTGCAGTCTGTATTTGTATAAGAAGTTAACGTCAGGGTTGAAATTAGAGTTCGTGTGAATAGTGTTGGTATTTAGTGCATAAATTAAAGTTCATGCGGTACAGTTAGTGAATAAGTGCAGAAACCAAAGACAGTGCACAATTAAAGTTCGAAACTTCGAAAGTTAGTGGACGTTTAAAAGTTGGTTTAGGAAATAAAGTCATTTTAAATAAAAGTTGATAGCGTGTTTATTGTTTTAGTGTAGAAATAAGATTGGAGTGTAGATTCTTAGTGTGTATATTTGTTAATGTGGAAATGAGACTTTAGTCTAGAAATTAGCCGTGATGTTAAAATTAGAATTCCATGTTAGCAGCTTCGGCAGCTGATCCGTGATCGTTTGTTTTTCCGCCTCCTCTTATAGAAGCGTAAGAATTCCAGGCATTTTATTTTCCTTTTCCCTCCAATCGATTCCAGACGCTGTGGTTTCCTGCGAGTCGTCCCCTCCGGGATGAGACTGTCTGAAACCCTCGGCCATTTTCCAAGAAATGAAAAGGTCCTTTCTTTCTTTTTGTGTTTTTTCTTTCTCTGTTGCTTGGCAGAGGAGGAGCGCTCGGTGTCGTCTGGTTGCAGTTAAAAGGAAGCAGAAACGCGGCAACTTCCTGCGGCGTGACAGAAATCCTCCAACAGGAAGAGGGGAAACTCGGCTCTTTTATTAACCTCGTACACTTTAATTATAGATGAACCACGTTGTGAACGGATTGAAAGCTGCAGAGATGCAGATGTCTTCAGTGTGTGTGTGTGTGTGTGTGTGTGTTTATAACTCGCTCATTAACATTCTGCCGTGTACAGCAGCGCTCTGGAGTGGAGGATCCGAATAGAGGGATGACTGAAGACATAATTACCAACTTATTGATGTATGAGGAGGAAATAAAAAGGAAATAATAGTCTAAAATGACTGGAAATCTCATCACACTGTTAACTGACATCCTGAAAAAAAACCACCCAAAAATGAAAAAGTTCAGACTTCAATTGCTAAGAATTTTTTTTTTCTTTATGAAGAGTAAAAGATCATATTTAATGATCTCATGTGATTACCGTCAGCTGAGGGATATTATTCTAATAATTTCCCCTCAATTGACTGATAATTACTTTCAAATATTCTTTTGTTTGATTTTAATCACCAGAGCCAGAACGAAGACTAATGGATGGATTTCAGAAAAAGAAAAACAGAAAAATCTGCATTTGATTTTTTTCATTATTTTTTAATTGCATGTTTTACAAGTTATTTCTAACTTTTCTCCAAATCAAAATTAAAGGAGCAAACAGTCGACTGAACAACAAGCCAAAAGAAAACAACATTAAAAAGCAAATTATTTCCTGTAAGGATTGTAAAATCTGATAGCACGGCCACCAAAAACGGCTACAAGAAAGAAAGAAAGAAAAAAGGAAGGAAATGTACTGATTGCTTTCAATATTCTCTCATTTTGTTCGAATCTGTAGAACCAGAGAACGAAGCATGCGATAGACTTCATCTTGTTGTTTTTTTAACAAACGCTCCGAACACACGAACAGATTATTTTTTGTTTCTGATGTTGTTATTTTTTTACATCAAACAGATTGTGTGTGTTTTCTGAACAGACTAAAAAATAAATATGGTTATAAATTATAATTTAGAAAAGGAGCAAGGGAAATATCACAGAGGTTTGAAAGGATCTTTATTATTATTAATCCGGTGGCGCCGAGGTTCTGCGCGTATAAACAGCGAGGTGAAGCGAGAACACAGATGAGTAATGAGAAATATTAGCATGAGCAGAATGTGCAGAACGAGGCCTTGTAGTGCGTAATTACAGCTTTCTAATGGCTTTGAAGTGTGTGTCCTCACACACACACACACACACACACTGCTGTAATTTTACAGATTTGAAGGAACAGTTCTCTTAAACATAACTATAGCTAATATTCTTGTTGTAAAGTGTTCCTCAAGGGCTCTTGGGACGGTTCCTGGTTCGTCCTGATTTTTTATAAACCTGCATGACTGTAACAGATCACTGACACTGGAGACTCCTTTCATAAACTTCACATACTGTAAACAGCATATAGACATCATGTAAACATTATACCAGCATTTAAAGTTGTTTATTATGAAAGAAACATTAATAAAGTCATATAGGAACACTAACAGGCTCTTACTATAGAAACAATAAAGAAATCCAGCTCTTACTACAGACACAATAACTATCTCCAGCTGTTACTATAGACACAATAACTATCTCCAGCTGTTACTATAGACACAATAACTATCTCCAGCTCTTACTACAGACACAATAACTATTTCCAGCTCTTACTACAGACACAATAACTATTTCCAGCTGTTACTACAGACACAATAGCTATTTCCAGCTGTTACTACAGACACAATAAAGATATCCAGCCAATATAACAATAATGGGTTGGTACTATAGAAATGATAACGATAATCTGCTGCTACCATATAAATGATAACGATAATCATCTGTTACTATAGAGATGATAACAAATTCCCATATTTTATAAGCAGTTTGTGGTGTTTATTTGAAGCGAGTCTGAGTGTGGATTTATTTCTGCGCTTGCTGGAGAGGAAGCTTCACCACTGAAGGGGTCAGGGTTCTGTATTTATTTGTGTTCTTGCTGTATTTATATCAGGAGGCGAGCACAGAGGCGTTCTCTCTTACAGACACACGCCGTCTCTTTCACCGCCGCTAGCGCCGAGCCTCTTAACCTTCAGCTCGGAAACTGAAACGGTGCGCTGAGACGCGTTCTCTGTGGAAAGCTGACACTCAGGCTTTCGTATCCAAGGGCACGGTTCTACTCCACTAACACGGAGAACCACACGCCCTGCGAGAACACAAGCCAAATAGGGGAGAGATCTTCTGTCTCTCTCTTCTTTTCTCATCTCATCTCTTCATGTCTCATCTCGTCTCTTCTCTTCATGTCTCGTCTTATCTTTTCATTTCTCATCTCTCCTTTGTTATTCATTTATTTCAACTGTGTCTCACTTTTCTCATCTCTTCTCATCTCCTTTCTTGTCTTAGTTTTATAACTTGTCTTATTTTGTCTTGTCTTCTTCTTTCTTGGCTCTTTTCTTTTCATCTTGTCTCGTTCTGTCTTTTCTGAGCTCTTCCATTCTTATCTCGTTTCCTTTTCAGTTCTCGTCCCTTTACATTATTTCTCTTGTTCTTTCATCTTCTCCTTTATTCTCTTCGGCTCAATTCTTCGTTTACTTCCTTCTCCTTCATTAACAGCACTCGCATTCATCTGAATGATTCAGGGGAGATCATTAGCATATTTGTTTTAGTCTATTTTTCGAATAATTATTATAACAAAAAATTATATATATATATATATAAAACACTCACACACACACACACACACATACACACATACACACACACCTTAATGAGCTGCACAGAAATAAAACACGTTAATCCATGAGTCAGAAACGTGAAATGAGATGATGATTGTGGGAAGAGAATGAGCTTAGAAGAGATAAATAAAGCGCTCGTAAGCTAATATGCTAAACACGTCCATTTCGGAGACGCGCGCTCGATTCATTTGCATCGTATTTGCGGTAGTTACTGGAAAATAAAGCTATAGGTTTGGGAAGGTAAAGGAGCGCAGGATGTAAAAAAGATGCGAGCTTAAAATAAACTAAAAGTAAGGTAATAAGATTTAATGACACATAATATGTGAGAATGGAGCGTATAGTAAAGAGAGCAAGCCGATGATCTTGTTTGCAGATCGGAGCTGGCCGGGTCGTGTGTTCCACAATCTGTTACTGTAATGCACTTTCAGCTGCGCTGGCTTTAATTCTGGGAACAGCTATTAAGAGCTTTGCTACTCAGTAAAAGAACTTAAAAATCAATTCTGGAGAGGATGGAGTGATCCGAGGAGGAGTGTCTTATGATCATTATTTCTAGGGGTACGACGGATCACAAAACTCACGGTTCGGATCAGATCAATGTTTTAATGTCACAGATTAGAAATGACAAAGAAATACAATTTCGTTTTCCATCTATTTCTCCTTCAAATGAGCAACTTTGGACTGTGATTTTAAATGAAAAATAAAGATGTCCAAATACTTTCAAATAAAGTGCAGTATGAGGCATGATGATTCATTTTCGGTGATGATGATGCTGATGATGATGATGAGGCTATTTTTAAGTCACCTGGCAGTGAAACATACTGTAGGGGATCACATTCCATCATCTTACGCTACGTCTCATGTCAGCGTTGTCCATCATCCGCCTGTTGAGTTTTATTGTTGATTTTTAAACTAAACATGTTTTGACAAACACTCGAGTATGAAGTTGTGATTTATCAGATGGAGCCTACCTCAGTGATGTGTAAATGGGAATTAATATGATCAGTAACATTTATTTATGCACATAAACTTTTATCTTTATTTATAAATAATGCCTGTTTTTAATTGGCTCGTGATGGTCGCTTGAAAACCCACTGCGGCACTGCCAGGGCCGGGCGACACATTCACTGTGGTTCTAAAACAGAAGGTTCTGATCACCATCCTGTAAACAACAGGGAATAAAAAATTTATAATAACTGCGGTACATTTATCATTTTATACATACTGTATATAAAACACAAAATAAATATAAGTTCTGTTTCACAGAAACAGAACTTAATCCATGAGGGTCCTCAGTTTGCAGTGTTTTGGAGAAGTGTTTCTCAAAGTTTTTTCCCCGTGTTTGTGTGTAACACCCGGGCCGATTAGTCGCTGGAACTGAACGGTGTTTTAGAGTCGGGTTTCGTCCTGAGAGCGCGACTGCTGACCGCGGGAAGCTCCGCACCGTAACGAGAGCCCGAGCAAAACGGCGCCGTGTTCTCTGCCGGGCTTTGATGACAACGGTGGTCATCAGATATCCATCAGGAGGAGCTCCTCAGTGACATTTCAGAGGTTATGAATTCATGTTACAGGCACTTTCTGAAAGCAGGATTGCGTTTCACATCAAACGCTGAGAGGTGACGCGGGGGGAGGAGGCGGGCGAGTCCTCAGGAGGGCGCCGATTCATGTCGTGGTTCGTTTGATTGGAGAAACCAATGACACTTCTTCTTCTTCTTTTTCTTCATAGTTGAGATAAATATGATGTTTTATTATTTAGATAATTTATACTATACAAATGAACTCATGCTATGTGTTTCATCCTAAAATATCTAAAACGGTAAAATGTTCTTAAACTGGTAATTTTTTATTAGCCCCGCCCACAACCGAAAAAGCCTAAACCATACCCCCCCCCCCTTTTCTTTTTACACCTAACAGAACGCAAGAGCAATGAAATTTACTAAAAAATCCAAAAGTTGCAGCTTTACCTCTGACTGTTACAAACCACTGACACTGGAGACTCCTTCCTTTGACTGTACTATGATGATATCTAATATAGATTTTTTTCAGAGTTATTGTGTGTATCATAAATATTTTTTAAATAAGATTAATAAATAGATTATTAAAATGATTATAAAAATAATTTCAACATGATGATGAAAATAGTTATACATTATACAATTTCCGTCTGCATACAGAAATCTTCACCATGTCACACAAAATCCGTTTATGTGGCGCGTCCTGCACTACAACGTGAACAAACTGTTACTATAGAAACGATAACGTATCAGAATGAGAGCATTATTTTAAAGCTAAATAAAATGGATCAGCCAATCAGAAGGCAGGATTTCTCGGTGTGACGCTGGGGAGCTGGACAGAGAAGAAAGAGCTGTGAGTGTCAGGAGCGCTATAAATACGCTGTGGTGAAGAGGAGGCGTCTCCGCTCAGACTCAAACGACGTCTCGTTATTGTTCAGTCAAAGAGCCGAGCAGCGTGAGGTGCGGCGTGTAGGAAGCCTCGCTGGGGATTCGCAGTCTGATAGACATCCGACTTCCTGCTCTGATAAACTCCGGCAGTCAGTCAGGGAGTAAAGAGCAACTGTCTGTGTTTATCCACAGAGCCTCCGGGAGAAGAAACGCAGCGCCGCAGCAGCATTACGCTAAGCTGAGGCACTGCGATTCTGACGTGGTTCTGTTAACAACAGCCGAGAGACGGGGGTCTGATCCGAGAGTCTGACTCAAAAGTCTGACCTTAGAGACTTAAAAGAGAGTCTGATTTGAAAGCCTGATCTGGGACTGACTCATGAGTCTGATCAAAACGTCTGATTCAAGGGTCCAAACTGAGACTCTTCTTTGAGACTCTGATCCAAAATTTGAATCCGAGAGTCAGATCTGAAAGTCTGATCAAAGATTCTAATCTGAGCGTCTGATCCGAGAGTCTGATCCAATGGTCTAATTCAAAAGTCTGATCCGAGAGACTGACCAGAGAGGCTCATCGGAGAGTCTGATGAGCTGAAAGTTGGATCCAGAATCTGATCCGAAGTTCTGATCTGATTTCTAACCTGTAAGTTGAATTCAAGAGCCTGAATGGAGGGTATGATCTGGCTGACCCAAGAGTCTGATTTAAAAAGTCTGATTCAATAGTCCAAAAATAGAGACTCTTCTCTGAGACTCTGATCCAAATGTCTGATCTGAAAGTTTGATTTGAAAGTCTCACTCAAAAGTCTGATCTAAAACCCCTATTTGAGAGTCTGATTCGAGAGTCTGAGCTGAAATTTGGATCCAAACACGTGATCTGAAATTCTCATTCTGACTTATCAAAGTCTAATTCAAGAGCCTGAAAGGAGAGTCTGATCTGGGAGACTGATTTGAAAGTCTGACCTCAGAGTCTGATTCTAAAGTCTGGCCCAAAAGTCTAATCTGAAAGTCTGATCCAAGATTCTGATCTGAGAGTCTGGTTTAAGAATCTGACCTGAAAGTCTAAGAGTCTGGTCTTAAAGTCTGATCTGAAAGTCTGATCCAGGAGTGTAGTGTTGTTCTTTTATAGGAAGCTGATTCGTTTTCTTCTGCAGTTTGCTGCTTCATGAGAAATTGGTGTGAATGATCACGTTCTCGCCCGGTGCACTTTATTTCATCACCTCTCACCCAGAGCGTTAATTCTGTTTGACTGCAGCAGGAAATCAGATTCAGAAACTCTCTCACCGTCGCCTCTGCACGTTAGCGACAGTCCGAGTGTTAATACAAAAAACAACAAAAAACACACCAGTTTATCTGCAGCGTCTCGCTACACTTCCAGAATATTTTCTTTCTTTTTCACTTTTATAATAAAAATCTGACTACAATATTATTATTTATTTTAGATTTTTCTTATACACCTACTAACCTGATTTAAAAACAAATAATAAATTATTTCAAAAAAATTCTTAAATAATAAAAAATCTAATAAATTAATAAATAAATGCTTTGTGGATTGTCTTATATTTACTGCAAAATTACTTTCACGTGTACTGTATGTACATTTTAATGAATCTTTCTTTATTCTGGTTTAGCACATTTTTGTTATTTTATGTGTATATTTTTTGGTATTTTCTCTTTCTTTTTCTTAAATTTGAAGATATGAAAGCTGCAATACATATACATTTATTTATTTATTTATTTATTAATGAGTTTTGTGAACACGTGGTGTCGGTCCTCCTCAGCTGGTGATGTAGTTTCCTTCACCTCGCTGTGTTTCCTCCGAGTGCAGCGTGAGACGTTTAAACTGCTTTCATTCATTACGTCAGGAAATCAATGAGCTGCTTCACCCGGCTCGGTGTGTGAGACTCTCACCTGCAGCCGACTCCAAACACACACCTCAGCTTTAGTACAGGACTTTAACCTCACTCTCAGTACAGACAACATGAACACACACACACGCACACACATCTCTGCTTCAGCAAAGTGAATTATACAAACTATAAAATGTATATAAAAATACACTTTATATAATACTATGAGGCTAATGTAGCTAATGAGGCTAATGTAGCTAATGAGGCTAATGCTGTTCACAGCAAATGTAAATCTTGAAAAGTCATAAATACTGAATAATTACTGCCATCATCCGACCAGAACACACTGAAGTAGATGTATATTAGATGTGAGCATGATGAAATGAAATGGGTAGTGTGTGTGTGTGTGTGTGTCTGTGTGTGTGTCTGTGTGTGTGTGTGTGCCTGTGTGTGTCTGTGTGCGTGTGTGTGTGTGCGCCTAAAGTGTTACTGTGAAATTTCTTCAAGATGTGTCTTTTTTAAAGCCACTGAGTAACATCATACATATACACACACAACCTTTATTATTAACTTTCTCGTCATTTTGTTCACACACACACACACACTCACACACACACACACACACACACACACACACACACACACACACACTTGTGAAAATATCAGGCGTGTTCTCGAGGGAGACAGGAGCATACATCACATCTGCACACACATGAATCACTATTGTGTGTGTGTGTGTGTGTGTGTGTGTGTGTGTGTAAATGAACAGAATAATGATAAAGTGTGTTACTACCTGATTCTTTTTTCCACTTTCAGATGCTTGTTTCATTTCATTTGTCCAACATAAAAAATGTTTACGAGAAACTTCAGCTTCTGCAGCGCAAACAAAGAGTTTATTATATATAAAGACTAACTTTAATAAATATAAATAAATAAATAAAAATGACATTTATAATAATAATAATAATTTAATTTCATTTTAAATTATTTTAGAGTAATTTATTTTTTTAATAATTATGTAGAGTACTGATTTACAACATCAGTAAGTTTCTAATTAAAAACAAACAACAAACTCAAAAACTTTTTCAGGGGGTATCTCCCCCCCTCCCCCTCCCCGTTTCCCGCTGAAATCTGCTCGTTAGCGCTTCTGCATCTTAACGAGTCAACAATTAACCGCGCTGTTTACAGTTTTTATGCAAACAGAAAGAAAAAGTCAAAGTCAAATTTGTTGCTGGGAGCAAAATGAAGGCTCTGTACACACACACACACACACACACACACACACACACACACACACTAATCAGGACCACCAGAGGGAGTGTTTTAATTACCCTGCACTGTGAGAGACGGAGCATCACATCTCTTTCTCTCATTTTCCTCTTTTTATCTTCTCTCTTTCCTTTCCTCATCACTCGCTTTTTATTCCTCCTCCACATCTCCTTTGTTTTTAACTGTATTTTTTTACATTCTCTGATTTCCTCTTTTTTTTACTTATTTTCCCTTTTCTCTTATCTCTTCTCTTCTCTTCCAGTTCCTTCTCATTTCTTTCTCATCTCTTTCTCTTCACTATTAGTTTAACTTCTTTTCTCCTCTATTTTCATCAACACTGTTCCTCTCTTGTTCTTTTCATTTTCTCACTTTCTTTTTCCTTGTTTCCTTCCCTTTCATCCCTTTCCTCACTTTTTTCTTCCTTTTCTTTTCACTTTTCCATTCTTTCTCTTCCACTTCATCCACGTTTCTATTTTAAACTTTCCTGTCTTTGTTTAATTCTTACTCTTTTGCTTTGCATCATTTCTTCACCTCTCCTCTCAATTCCACCCCCTCACCCCCCCACACACACACTCCAGTGCCCTTTATTAACCTTTAAATAACTCTTTGCAAAATAGTTTCCTAAGAATTCACTCTTTTATTGTTAGTTTATTTTTATTTCCTCATTTGCTCTCTATTTTCCCCCTGAATCCCTCTTTTCTCATATTCTCTTCTTCTCTCTTTCCTTCTCTGTTTTTCTTCCCCTGTATTTTCCTTCCCATTTTTTTCTTTTTCTTCTCTTTTTGTCCTCCTCTCATTTCTCTCCTTCCTCGCCCCCTCTTTCCATTTGGCGTGTCATGTTGGAAAATCACAGCATGTTGGTTTGCGGTGTGTGTGTGTGTGTGTGTGTGTGTGTGTGTGTGTGTGCATGCAATATATTCCATTGAGTTTTTTCTTCTCTCTTTCTTTAAACTGGTAATTAGAGAGTAAGAGACTGTGTAATCATTTCTTCTTCCAGAACCTCAGCCTTGGGTTCGACCTCGTCTCCTCTGAACCCCGTCAGCTCAGTGCTGCTCCTCTTCCTCCTCATCCTCCTCCTCCTCCGCTCTCTTAGTCTCAGTTCTGTATTATTTTAGACGTTATCAGGTGTGTGTGTGTGTGTGTGTTCCTCTTGAACTCCCTCTCCTCACATGTCCTTCTCGACACCAGGTGCATTTAAACGCTTTTTTCCGTCTGAGTGCTGAAGGTCTAATGCGCCGCTCTGTTCCCGTTACAGACAGACGATAAAGCGCTGACGCTCAATCGCTCTCCATCCTCCAGCGACTCCGGCCCAGACGGCTTTACCTTACGCGCAGGATGGAGATCGATCAGAATCAGGGCGTTTATTAGGATTCCCCTAAATCGCCTCGTGGTTCGGGGTTTGGTCGGAAAAGGATGGATTAATCGGAAGAGGAGAGATATTAGAGAAAAGAAAAAAAAAAACGTACAGACTTACAGTAGGAGCGGAAATCACAGGCGCCAGGAGCTTATTAATATCTGTTCTAATAATGTCACTCACTCTCACTCATCGTCTAGAGCGCTTTATCCTGTATTCAGGGTCGCCGGGGTGGAGCCTATCCCAGGAGACTTGGGGCACGAGGCGGGGTACACCCTGGACAGGGTGCCAATCCATCACAGGACAAAAACATTTATGTTTTTACATATTTAAAAGTCAGACATAGCCATAGGTAGCACGGTGGTGTAGTGGTTAGTGATGTCGTCTTGCACCTCCAGGGTCCGGGTTCAAGTCCCGCCGGGGTCTGTATGCATGGAGTCTGCATGTTCTCCCTGCGCTTGGTGGGTTTTCTCCCAAAGACAGGCACATTAGGGTGAGTGAAAGCTGCTTTATAATTTATAAAGTAATGGGGGCGTGGCCTAAAGTAAGAGCTGTGGCTTAGGTTTGTAAGTTCTAACATTTCTGCAGGCTGAACCAGTTTTATCTTCTCTTTCTTCCTATTTATTTATTTGTTTATTCATTCATGTAGTTTAGAGTTTAGAAAATATCGACCTTGTTAAAGTTTGTTTAAACAGAGTGAAGTTTAGAGCCTGTGATTCTCCCATGATCCCCCTGAAGAACCCTGAAGAACCCTGAAGAACCCACTGTGTGAAATTGACATTCATGTATTCAGTTTGCGTCAGTTTCACTTTAATGGATCTTTAAACAACAGATGTTTTCAGATCTGTTCAGCTTTACAGTGAGGAGGCGTGGCCTAAACGTAGCGGCCGTGGCCTAAAGATTTGTAAATTAGAAACGTTTTGACTGATCTTTTTGTGTTTTTAAACTCTCAAGAACCTGCAATTATTATAGAAAAATACAGTTGAAGGACATTTGAAGAATTGTTTTCTTTTTGTTTTATTCTCTTTATCTTTCTTCTCCGACCTTCTTTTCATGTTTATAAACTGGAGAACTGGTTTGAAATCCGCATCACAACGTAGAAACCAAACAAACAAACCATTAGAGAACATCTGAAGAACCCACAGAGTCTTTCTCTATTAGTTCAACTACTAGTTGTACGTTAGAAGCGATCTTTAGTTATTAATTTTATTCTTTTGGGAAACTCTCCCTCATGCCTAACCCCGTGATTATTAGCTTCCTTTACTCGTGAGCACGTATCTTCACGAGCTTCGTATTCGCTTCGTATCTTCAGTCCAAATCTAACGAACAGATTTTGCACTCTGAAGATCTCTTGGCTGATGGACTGGATTTGATGCAGCTTTTTATTCCTGGCTGAACTTTAGTTTTATGTGAGGAGGGATTTGTGAGCTGACAGAGTTTGGAACGTCGCTGGGATTTTCTTTTCCAGCTCCGTCCCGTGGTGGTCGTACACATCCGTTCCATCCAGCCATCCGTCCATAAAGCACATTCCTGAATACATCCAGAGACTCTCTGAAGAAGAAAAAATAAACCCTCCCACACACACACACACACACTCACACACACACACAGTGGTGTCCAGTTCTTGAGAAAAGAAAATGCAGGGATAAAATCTGTTCTTCTTTTCTGAGCTGCTGCCAGTTTCACAGCCGCGCCGCGCATCCGAGCCGCAGCGCGTCAGCCGTTATCATCCGTCGTTATGGATGCTGACAGAGGGGTACGTGGTGTGGTGAGGGTGGGGGTTGGTGTGGTGGTGGTGCTGGGTGTTGGTGAGAGATGAGGCGTAAACCCTATTTTCCCGCTTCCTGGCTCCCTGCTGCTTATTTGTAGCGTATTTACGGCTCTCGCTTATGCACCAGAGATTTGCTTGGTTTGTTTCCTTAATTTTTTTTTTCAGCTGCATCTCGTGCTCACCAGCATCCCTCTGTTCCTCTAAAACCTCTCTGTCTGATTTACGTCTGTGGCGGGCCGTGATTAGGGCCTGCGTCAGGCTGAGAGAGAGAGAAAGCGATCAGGCAGGAGGCCGCGGTGGCTCTCGGTGCCGGAGCTGGAGGTTATTAGTGACTCAGTGAATGGGAAAATCTCTGCAAGCCCATCTCTCTCTCTCTCTCTCTCTCTCTCTCTCTCTCTCTCCAGCAGGAGGTGATGAAAGAGCGTCAAGCCAACATTTCAGCTGCTTAATTAGTGTAGTATGGCATGGCTATCTTCAGATGTGGAGAAGAAAACGATGCCATTGAGGAAGGATCATTGCTCCAGTAAACACATGGCAGATGTCAGGTCCATAACTGTGATCGTGTTTCACTTTTTAACATTAGCATTCTGCTCAGATGGAGGAGAAAAAACAGCCATTTCTGTGTGTCGTGTGGTTGTGTGTGTGTGTGTGTGTGTGTGTGTGTGCATGACAGAATCTCAAACCTCCAGCTATTAGATCACGCGGGACGGATGTGTGCGACTTGGGAAATAGCTGCTGGGAGAACACTGGTGCTGCGATGTCTAATTAAATAAGAGCAAATGGGCTTACAACCTCTGTCGCTTAATTAGTCCAGGCTGCACCGCTACAGCACGAATTAATACATTCCAATTTCAGGCAAAGTCAATTAAACTTTGATTGTGATCCCGAAACACTCTACACTCTGTCACTGAAAATGTTCTCAATCTTTTTCTCTCCTCTCTCTCTCTCTCTCACAGGAACAAGCGTGTCTGGGATGAACCTCAGCGTGGGTGGACATATCAAGTGAACCACCGTCTACTTCCCTACAATCTGTCCTACTGTGGTTCTGAGAATCGAAACGTCCAAGCTTTAGGACGTATAAAAACCAAAAAAAGACTCTGAGCAGGACATCGGTGAGGACGGACAGGATGTGGGACGGTTTAAGAGTTCAGGTCTTCTTCTTGTGTTTAATAGCGATGTTATGGATTACGGCGGCGTCTCTGGGCCCTCAGGAACACGGACATCACCGCCATCTGGCTTCCTACAGACACATAGAGAGACAGAAGGACGGCCACGTGCTCCATCGCTCCAAACGGGGATGGGTTTGGAATCAGTTCTTCGTCATCGAGGAGTACACGGGACCCGATCCTGTCCTCGTAGGCCGGGTAAGACACGCAACGTACCATGTGATCATATGATCAGTGATTAAAGCTTTCCAGAGGAAGAGTTTCGTAGGTAGGCTTAAGGATCTTGTGAGCAAAAACAATGAAGCCTTTTGGAAATGTCATTTATTAATTTTTTTTTATTTTGGATGGTCGAGCGTTCTCAAAGTTGGATGATCTTCCATGCTGGGTGTTTTCTGCTTCGTTTGTGAGAAACTCACATATTATTATTATTATAACAGAACATACAGTGTATGGCCTTGTTGTATAATCACAATTAAACACAACATAAACCATAAATAAATTAAATAAATAAAGGTCTTTGTTGCATCATCAAATTAATTAAATAAAAATGATAATAATAAATAAATAAAATAAATAATGTCCAGGATTGATTAAAGGTTTAGTTTATTGCCATACTCATATTATAAACAAACAAACAAACAAACAAATAAAAATAAAAAAAACGAATAGTCTTTATTTTCGTTTTGCAGTATGGTAAAACTTCCCCTTTTTCTCATATATTATTATTATTATTATTATTATTATTATTATTATTGTTTTTTTTGTTTTTAATTATTTCTTTTTTTTTACAGTACTTCTTAAAGTTAGCTAAATATCAGCTCAACTCTCATTACGAAACTCTAAACCAGTCCACATCTCAACAGGTTTCACATCCAAACCATTACGTCATGGTGTACCGGCTTCCTGAGAGTCTATAAAACAAGTGCAGCTGTTGTTTCTGGGTTTTTCTTCTCAGAACATTCATTCAGTTCCAAGTTACTTGAGGCTGATCTCATCATGTTTTGGTTCCTGATCAGAAGTGTACAAAAACCAGAGTTTCTCCAATAAAATTTAAGAAAACTAAATTTTATTAGATTTTTTGGAAAAAGACCTCTAATTAATGACGTGACCTGAAATCCCATCCAGTTAGCACTACGGAGTATGATGTGGAAGTCATGGTGTAGCAGTAAGTCAAGACTCATGTCCTCCTGTCTGTCTTTAGCTTCACTCCGACGTGGACACAGGGAAGGGAAACATCAAATACATCCTCTCAGGCGAAGGCGCCGGAACCATCTTCGTCATCGACGATAAAACCGGAAACATCCACGCGACGAAGACGCTGGACCGTGAAGAACAAGCGGAGTACACGCTCACCGCCCAGGCCGTAGACCGGGACACCACCAAGCCTCTGGAGCCTCCATCCGAATTCATCGTCAAGGTCCAGGACATCAACGACAACCCGCCGGAGTTCTTGCACGGGCCGTACTACGCCCGCGTGTCTGAGATGTCCAACGTCGGTGAGTTCGCGTTTTTCGCCTCATTTTTTTTATCACTGAAAAGAAAAAAAAAAAGAAAACCCAGCGACAGCTCTGTTTCTTCATGCATTATTCAAAAGCAGCTGAAACCTGACCAGGAGAAATCCTGAAGCCTGAAGTTGGTGTTGTTGTGTTGTTGTGCTGCACTGGCTTGTTTACGTGTGTGTAGTTGTTTATTTTTAACGCTCTCTTCTTGCACAATACATCATCCCTAATGTGGCTGTGTCAGGAGGTAATGATGTGTTACCCCACCACCCCACACACACCCCACACCACAT
>JAOVVB010000037.1:549309-559444 GCA_028570985.1 Heterobranchus longifilis
TGTGTGTGTGTGTGTGTGTGTGTGTGTGTGTGTGTGTGTGTGTGCATGTGTGTGTGTGTGTGTGTGTGCATGTGTGTTCTGTGCAGGGATTATCCGCACTGCGCTGCCCAACATGGACCGAGAGGCGAAGCAGGAGTACGATGTGGTCATCCAGGCGAAGGACATGGGGGGACACATGGGCGGCCTCTCCGGGACCACGCAGGTCAAAATCACGCTCACGGACGTCAACGACAACCCGCCCAAGTTCACACAAGGTCAGTGTGTGTGTGCTGAACAGCCTCATAAACAGCTGTGTACGTGTGTGTGTGTGTATCATATAAGCATTTCATTACACTGGCAAAATAACACGTCCACTGTGCATCTGTGTGTTAATGAGTGCGCAGTGTGGTGTGATTCTGGCTAAACGTTTAAAACACAGGGGGGCGGAGTCAATGCAAATTGATTGATTCATTAATTACATTTAAATTCAGTTCAGGAACTAACGAGAGTTTATTGTGTATAAATGAGTACGACTGAAGGGCAGCGAGTAAATGTGTTGGACTGTAGGTTTGTTTCTGCAACCTGAAAGGGCTTAAAGAATAAATAAATAAGAATATCATCATATTACATTACATTATTATATTTTATTATTAGTATTAGTATTAGTAGTAGTAGTATTTATTAGAAACTTATGTAAATATATGAAAAAAATTAATAAATAAAATAAAGGTCCAACTTGGTTAATTAAAATAAATGCCAATCTCTATTTAATAATAATAAAAATAATATTAATAATAATAAAAAATTATAAATGATAAAAATCACAATATATATTTTATAAACTGACAGCAATACAGCATTATATATTAAGTTTTTATACATGAGAAATTTTTTTTTAAAGAAATGGATAAAAAGAAATTACCCAAATTTTTACTTTTTTTTTTTTATATATGAGTTTAAGCACAGAATGTATAATTGTGTACAGAATGTAAAACTTGAAAGAATTTTCAATAATTCTTTTTTTTTTTTTTTTTTTACAATAAAAGCTAAAGTCGTACTTCTAGGAATAATCTCTCACTAATGCACCGCTGTAGATGATTTCATTTCATTTAATTTTTAACTCTCTAAGAGAGAGTCTCAAGCCTCAGTGTAAACACAACACTGCACTAAAACCTTAAAGAAATCAGAAGACTTGTAATTGGCTGCCGATGACATCATCAGTAATCGACTTGTTAATTACTAAAATGTTCATTAAACAGAGCGAGACGATGGAGAGGATCTGTAGTGTGGGAAAAAACACGGATAAAATGGATAAAGAGAAATGGGATGAAAGTGTGTGTGTTTGTGTGTGTGTGTGTGTGTTTGTGTGTGTGTGTGTCACACTGCACACTAAAAGCATAGAGATCTTATCTTTTTTTCTGTTGCTGAAATCTCTCCAGTAAATCTGCCTGAGGTCTCGGTCATGGAGTCTCAAGCTCTAAAAATCAGCACAAAATTGTGTGTGTGTGTGTGTGTGTGTGTGTGTGTGAGAATTGAAGGCATTCCCACTAAAACAGTCATTTCCTGCTGCAATAAGAGCGGACCCTAAAACACCTGAAATAACATGGCTGTTAGCATGAGCGCTGCGCTTATTCCATTGTTTACAGGAACATTTTAGCCGCGCATTAAGTATATTTTTGTAGAAATGTTCCACTTTCTTCCAATTTTAAATTGTGTTTTTGTTCTTAAAGTGGGGATATTTCGCAACAGTATGAAACTGTTTGTGGAGAAACATTACACTGTGCTTGTATTAGCTTCCTTTACAAAACTAAAACTGAACACACATCCGATGTTCCTCAACTTAACAAACAAAACTAAATTTGAACAAATATTCTATTGGCTGAGTATGAATTACTCTTTTTTTTTTTAATCGCTAGAATGAGAAATTTAGAATTTACGTTTGATCAGTTACATGTAGGGTGTTAAGCAGAGACTAGTGTTTTAGATGTTTGGAGATCTAGAGGAGGTTTACTCCAGTACCCCGCTCCAGAGCAGAAAAGATCCTGATGCAGGTTGTACCCTGAGAGATAGAGGGAGCAGGTAAGCAGTGCTGGATGATCAGTTCGGGGGGGTGTTTAGTTATGAGTGCGTAGAGGTAACAGGTTACGGGTCTGTTTTTGGCTTTGTAGGAAAGCGTGAGTGAATTAAATCTGGTGCATCAGATACAGGAAGCCGCTGGAGGGAGTGAAGTTACAAGAGAATTTAGGAAGATTTAAAACATGTCATGTAGCTGCGTTGAGGATCAGTCCAGAGGTCAACCGTTCCCCCAAGGCAGATCTGCCGGGAGTGAGTGGACATGACAAGCGACTGAACAAGCTCCTGAGTGACCTGTGTGAAGAGAAACAGACAAATCTTTCAGATGTTGTAAAGACAGAATCGGCGTAAGCGTGTCAGATTAGCGGTGTAAGAGGAACAGGACAGCTGATGTTCTCCAGAAGGTTGCGTGCAGTGGCTGAAGGTGAGAGCGGAGAGCTGTGCAGGAAGATCACAACATCCTGAATCAGCTAGAGTTCAATTTTGCTGGGATCGGATTACTCCAGGGTGCTTCCAAGTTGGACGGCACGATGGCTTAGAGTTTAGTGTTGTCGCCTCACGTCTCCAGGGCTGGGGGGTTAAATCTCGCCACTGCGCTGTGTGTGTGTTTGTGTATGTGTGCTTGGCCTTCCTTCCAGGGTGTTCCCTGTCTTGTGTCCTAAAATTTCCTTGGATATGCTCCAGGCCCTTGTGACTCTACACAGAATAAACAACTAAAAAAGTTTTCAAATAGTGCATGTTTGTGTGTGTGTGTGTGTGTGTGTGGTTTGCTAAAGGGTGGGGTCCTCGTAAATGTATCTTCCCCTTACCACAATAACATCTGGCATATTGTCCTAGGTCATTGAGGCCAACCTTTGGTTACGATGATGGTTATAGATAGATGATAGATAGATAGATAGATAGATAGATAGAAGTTTCACTCATCCTTAATAAGATAAAACCTGAACCTGACACTCTTAGAAAGGGAAGGAGAGGCTAAGTAGAGTGTCATCTGTGTACCGGTGATATGAGAGCCTATGGGAGTGTCCTGTATGACATCATAAGAGTCAAGAGACGAGAAGACTCCACACTAGCACCTCACTAACCCGCCCAAAACCACTGCTGGCTAGCTGGTGATAATTCTGTAGCTGCATTGTTACACCACCTCACTGATCGGTTCTGGATTCTGATTGGTCAGAATCAGTACAAGTTAAAATCACAGGTGTATGCTAATTTAGTTTCTATAGTAACAGCTCATTAATAGGGACTTGTGTGTGTTGCGAGCACTATGGATATTTACCATTTATGGAAGGAGTCTCCAGTGTCAGAACTTTCTTTAATGTTTCTCAGTAACAATAACAACAATTGCCATCAATTTACAGCGGTACCTCAGCATACAAATTTAATCCTTTCCGCAGACAAGTTCTTAAGGTGAAGTTTTATATTATTAAACGCATTGAAAATCTGTTCCAGCCACCCAAAAATATTACCAATATTACCAATTTCCAACATTATAATCATATTTTTGCATATAAAATATGAAATAAATAGACATTAAACCCCACTTGACCTTAATTTATGATTCCTCTTGGCACCGGCTGCTTTAAAAACCAAACTGAAAGCGACTGAAATGCTTCGTATGCCGAGGGAAATTTCTTGCAAAATTTCAGTCCTTAAGGTAAAATTCGTGCGGCGGGGCGTTGGTATGCTGAGGTACTGCTATACTTTTATGAAACAATTTTACAAACTCATTTCAATATAAAACTAAATTCCCGACAGCGCGCTCAGGTGCGACCTGGAACAAAAATCCTTTAATTAGCTTATCAGTTTAGCTTGGAGAAACTCTTCAGACGCTCCAGGCTGGGAAAAGCGGTGTGGTTTGAGGTTTATTTTATTATTTCATTTATTTTAGTCTTTTTTCTTCACTCAAGCCTTTTTTCTTCCCTCAAGCTTCCTTGCCTGTGTCGGAGTTATTTTTATAAAAGCAGTCGAAGCCTTTGGCTTCGGAGAGACAGCGAGGAGAGCCATATGGTCCCTCTGCTCTGGCCCAGCATCGGGCAGGTGTGTGTTTCACACACACACGCAAACGCGCGCACACGGTGTCTTGAGGCTCGCAGGTGCCTGGCAGCTGAGCGATGCCTCCACAGGTAGTGTTTATGTGTCAGTTTTCTTTTCTTCTCAACAGTGACTCATGAGCAGATTTAACATTTTCTTCTGTTCGAGGAAACAAAAAGCCACTTCTAATTTTTTTTAAACCAAAGTTGTTTAAAAAGGTTTCACAAACTTCATATTTTTAGCTGCAATCTTTAAAAAATAGCCTTTTTTCCTTCAGTAAAGTTACTTTACTACTTTACCACCAGCTTCCTAGAGAGTAATGTGCACTCCTATAAGTGTAAGATACTAAAATGATTTTTGTTTTGTTTTAAATCTTTGTACTTATAATTAAATATTCCTAGTCTAAACCATCTAACAGCTAATCGCTAGCTAGACAAATCATTAGCTTCTGTCCATATTTCCAGTTGATTAGCAAGAGCGTTGTCATGATATTAGCCAACTTTAACTCCCCGTGTCAAATTCATCAGGTGTTAATTCTACCTGACAAGATTCAGGAGTTTAGGATTGAGAATTTCCACATTGTTCCTATGATCCAGGAACAGTGTGGAAAAGGAGCAATCCAAAATGGGATTTGAAGCAACAACCTCTCAAACCAGCAGTCAGTGCTACAGGACCTCAGGTTGTGCTTTTATAAACACTTTTATTTTGCATTTGAACACTGCCCTTAAGCTAAAGCAAAAGCCAACCTGGGAGGGTTTGGACAAGCCACATCCCCAACCCGAGGCAAGGCTCACCTAGGTGAGGTACAAGATCCCCTACCTGTGTCTTGTTTTATAGCCAACTTTAACTCCCCCGTGTCAAATTCATCAGGTGTTAATTCTACCTGACAAGATTCAGGAGTTTAGGATTGAGAACTTCCACACTGTTCCTATGATCCAGTCCACCAGATGAAGTTATAATAAACTGTTCTCCAACTGATAACGGATATTGACTCGTGGACCATAATTGACGTAAATGATTTGAGAAATAAAATCTCTCTCTGTGGTTCCACTGTAGAACCATAGGAAAAAGGTACTATGACTGGTTCAAACACAAAGTGGTTACCCTCCCGAGTGTGGGACGTGGTGTATCTTTGTTGTCCTTCAGTCTGATAGTTGTTGGTTCACATCCAGCTTGTCCACAGCTTTTTTTTTTAAATACATGTTGATTTTAAAAGCCAAAAGTCATATAGCTCCAGCCCTTTGGTGTGGTTCTCAGTGGTGTAGTGGTAAGGACCTTGCCTGTGAGGTTGAAGGTTGCCAGTTCGAATCCAGCTTGGCCTGTCTGTCTGCTGGCTTGAGTAGAGAGAAGAAAGAGTGGGGCTTGAGAGGAGGTTGTGGGAGATGGGCTTGAGAGGAGGTTGTGGGAGATGGGCTTGCAGAGCTAGAAAAAAAGTGTGGTTGATAGGTTTTTACAGCACTCCCTATATTATGCAAAAACTAAGTCGAACCTCTCTCACTCTGCTGTATAACCCTTTATCTCTCATGCTCTGTGTCCGGGGGGGCAGCTGCCCGGAATTACCCCCCCCTTGGGATGTGCCCTCCATCCTTTCTGCACCTTCCACCAATTCCTGAACCATCTGCACGCTTTTCCTGGTATCCTGGCTGGGGTTTGAACCAGCAACCTCTCCACCCAGAGGCAAGTGCTCATCCACATGAGCTACAGGATCTCGTTCTAATTGGTTGTTTTATAGAACATTTACCTCTGTGTTCCTTAAAACCATGACTTTAAGATAAGGCTGGACTGGCTGGGGATCTCTTACAGTGTCCATCTACATTAGCATTTTTTTTGACATTTAAGATTGTGTTCTCAACTCTGACCCAAAGATAAAGTCTTGGTGGGGTTTGAACCAGCAACAGTGTGAGACAGCTTTTTTTTTTTTATTCCAAAAGTATCAAAGAACAAGTCCATGGCTTTAAAGAACCATAAACTTTGTAGGGCCTTGAACCTGCAATCTCACCACCCAATGCCTGGCAATCAACCACATGAGCCATATGACTGCTGGCTTTTAGTTATTTTAATAGGACTATTAACTTTTCTTGGTTAACCCTAACCTTAAGATAAACAAAACCCAGGCTTGGCTGGGGTTTGAACTTGCAACCACAACATACAAAGACGTGGCTTATTTCCATCAGCCAAAGAAACTCACCCCTCCCTCATTGGTTTTTATAGAACCTTTAACTTTGCATTCTTAACCCTGCTCTAAAGATAAAACAAAGAAGGGAATTGAACCCAAGACATCAGACACCACAGACCAACATGCTAACCACTCAGTCACTGCAGGACTGGAAGAGATGTTGCACCCTGGAGTTTTGGTTCAAAGAGTGATGACTTTATTAAAAGCAGGTGGTAGAGGCTCAGGACCCATCACTTCTCATCACCTGCATGCAGTAACAGGAATTGTGGCTGTGAGAGCAACTCAGATCAGGAACTCTTCAGTGTCTTCAGTCACACTCAGCTCTCAGCTGCCCAAAACTCAGGTTTTCACTAGAGTTGTAACAGAAGAGGGCTGGGTTAGATGGCAGTGGGGTAAAATAATCAAAACTAGGGTTGATCTCAGGAGAAAGGCATTCTGGGGGAAAAAAGCTGGAATCTGAGGTGGTTTTAAAACTATAATCACTAAGAATCTTTATAAACCAGAGCAATTATTATGAAATGCTAACAAACACAACACATTCAGCGGTCATGATCTCCTACTCCTTTATACTCGACGTGTCAGCAGGTTACGGGATTGTTACCCAGACTCCTCCTGACTCCTCTGTTCCTGTATCCTACACACTGCGTGTTTCCGCTCAGACCTTCAGCTCTTATTCTCAAGATCCAGGTTGATCCAGTGACCTCCTGGGTAAAAGGAGAGGCTCAGCTACATGAGCTACAGGTCCTCACATGGGGCCTTTTATTTATAGAACATTTACCTTTTACCTTTTTAATCCTGACCATAAGTTAAAGAACAAGAATCCATGGTCTAGGGATTAAACCTACAACCTCTCCATAGAGGCAACACAATCATCTTTTATAGAACCTTTATCTTTGCATTCTTAACCCTGAGCTAAAGATAAAGCACAAGCAGCCGTCTCTTGGGCTAAAACCAGCAACCTCCCTAGCCAGAGTAAACTCTCACCCCGATGAGCCACAGAACCTCATGTTTCTATATTCCTTTATAGAACCTTTATGTATTCATTCTTAACCCTGACCTAAAGATAAAGCACACTTGACTGGGGGTTTCCACCAGCAACCACTCTAGCCAGAGGCAATACTCGGCCACATGAGCTATAGGATCTCATACTTGTTCCATCAATTATACAAAACCTTAAATGCTGTGTTCTTAACCCTGACCTAAAGGTAAAGCAAAAATAAGCTCATTGGAGACTCGAACCTGCAACCTCACTGTCGAGGGAAAACACTTGCCTGTATGAGCTACAGGATCTCATGCTTGTGCTTTATTTTATAGAACATTTACCTTTCAGTTCTTAACCTAAAGATAAAGTAAAAGCAGTGAATCAAACCCAAAACATTAGACGCCACGAGCTATAACACTAACCATAGGACGACCTCAGGACGACCCCAGGACGGGTAGTGAGGTCGCTCGCTGAAGTTTTATCTTGAAAAATGGCTCAAAGAGCGGTGGATTTATTGTGAGGAGGTGGTGGAGGGGCAGCTCTCATCACTTCTCATCACCTCCATGTAGATCCTCCATGAGATTAAGCCGGAGAGAAAGAAAAAAAACAGCAAAGCTACAGTGTAAAAGTAAACGGCCTTCAGTTCTGTTTTATATGTTTGTTATTTATTATTATGTTTCAGGTTTACTGAGTAGTGCATTTTACACCAGCCTTATAAGCATTCTGTGTGTGTGTGTGTTTGTGTGTGTGTGTTGTAGGTGTGTATTCGATGTCTGTGATGGAGGATAAAGTGCCTGGAGAGGAGGTGGGCCGTCTGAAGGCCAGAGATCTGGACCTGGGAGAGAATGGACTGGTGGACTACACGCTGCTGGACGGAGACGGAATCAACACCTTCGAGATCAGCAAAGACTCCGAGACTCAGGAGGCTGTCATCAAACTGAAAAAGGTAAGAGTGTGTGTGTGTGTGTGTATGTGTATGTGTGTGTATGAGAGAGAGAGAGACATTCACTAGTAAATGGTAGACTAATGAGGTCTTAGTTTATCTGTTAGAGAGAGAAAGACGGAGAGGGATTTAGAGCAAATGAAAGTGAAAAGGTGAGAGAGAAGAAGGTAGAGGAGGAAAAAAAGAGATATGGAGGGATAGAGAGAGACCTGATGATAGGAGGAAAAGGAGGAATAGAGCATGTAAGAGATGGAGATGTTAAATTACAGGTGAGTCGAAATGGATGGAAAGTATGGAGAGGAAATAGACACAGAGAGAGAGACACAGAGAGAGAGACAGAGAGAGAGAGACAGAGACACAGAGAGAGAGAGAGAGAGACAGAGAGAGACAGAGAGAGACAGAGACACAGAGAGAGAGAGAGAGAGACAGAGAGAGAGAGAGAGACAGAGAGAGAGAGAGAGAGAGAGAGAGAGAGAGAGGGAGAGAGAGAGAGAGAGAGACAGAGAGAGACAGAGACACAGAGAGAGAGAGAGAGAGACAGAGAGAGAGAGAGACAGAGATGTTTTCATGATTCAAACATACACACACAAAGTGAAAAATTCTTAAATGTATATTTTGTGTGTGTGTGTGTGTGTGTGTGTGTGTGTGTGTGTGTGTTATTCAGCTAATTTGCCATGTTGGTGTGCCGCCTGTAGAAAACTGTGAACATTTCGTTTCTTAATGACTGAATCAATGAATCAGTGAATTGATGAATCGTTGAATCAGTGACTCAGTGAATCACCGAAAGCAGTGAATGAAGTAGGCGAGTTTTGGAGTGAGACTCATGATTTGAAAGCCCTAAACTACCAGAGAAGAAGCTCAGTGAGGCGTGAGGGTTCCTCCTGCCACGACCGAGCCAAAGCGCTGGCAATAAACGCAGGGGATTCTGGGTAATAGAGACTCTGTAGTGGCCAAATTGAATGGTGGGCAAATAACAGAGAGGAACAACAGGAGATAAAACGTGTGTGTGTGTGTGTGTGTGTGTGTGTTGAAACACACAGCGGCGCCAGAATTTTCGCGCTCTCTTTTTTTTCAGAAACAGAACACTGGTTCTCGGCAGAAACAATCAGTGCGACGTGCCCGAGTTTCTCTCAGTAACACACCTCTGGGCTGATACACCTCGCGGGAAATCATCACCTTTTGCTCTTCAAAGCGTTCTGTAAATTAAAGTCGAAATTACTGACAGAATTGCCGCCGTTTTAATCAACTATTCTGTGTGAAGTGCGGCCGCGCCGGGTGAATATTAAAAGCAGCTCGGCGTTATTGTGAATATTATCAGCTGCTGATTAGCTTCAGCTGTTCGCTTAATAGCAGCCGAGATATAACACAGTGCTGATGGATCGACAGACAGACAGACAGACAGACGGAGAGAGACAGAGAGACGTGAAACCTCAGCCGTGATACAGAAATGACATCAGAGCTACTGTCAGCTGAGATAACGTTGTCGCTAATCACATGCTAGCCATCACGCTAGTCAGCAGTTAGCAAGTCCTGAATGCTAAGATTCTTATCTGATTAGTCTGTGTGTGTGTGTGTGTATGCTTACGTAAAATCTTAAAGTTTCAATGAAACACCTGAACATGGAGAACTCGGGACCAAGAGGAGGAAAAAAAGAAAGAAAGAGAGAGACAGAGAGAGCGGGGGGGGGGGGGGTGAAGAGCTGAAAGAAAGTAGAGGAGGAAAAGAGAGATGGAGGAAGAGAGTGATGGAGTAATGAAAGAGAGAAAGAAATGGAGTCAGAGCAAGTGATGGCATGAGAGAGATGAAAGGAAGGAGCGAGATGGGGTGTGTGTGTGTGTGTGTGTGTGTGTGTGTGTGTGTGAGAGAGAGAAAGACAGAGACAGAGCTTCTGCACCTAGAAACACTCAGGAGGTGAAATCCCAAAGTTCTCAATCTCAGGGTGATGAAA
>JAOVVB010000037.1:592573-603869 GCA_028570985.1 Heterobranchus longifilis
GTGTAATAAGTGTAAATATAAAGTAAATCTGGTGAGTTTCTCAGGACTGTCCACCACCTCCATGGTTTATTCTCCTCGACTTTTGGCTACAGAGTACCGCTAAGAGTTTAACACCACTCTCACCTCCTGTTAATTACACTAATTGTAGATCACTAACTGTCAGTCGCCAGCTCTGCCAGCTGCGGCTAGTTAGTTCCTCCAGGTGCTGAAGAATATGTGTGGGCGGAGCTAAATAACTGGTTAAAAAAAGAAACAAATGTTGATAATATCTGTTGATAATAAAATGGTGTTTGTGGAACTGCAGTATAAAAGCAATATCACACTGGAGGTCGTGCTGTTGTACTGAATATCAGCACGTCTGTGATTCGCTCATAGGCACAAAGGCGCAGCACGAGTACTGAAGATATCAACAGCTGTGCTGATATTGAGTAATTAATGAACACTGTGGTATTTATGTATTCAATATTATGCCCATATAGTATTCCACCAAATGTGTGTGTGTGTGTGTGTGGGTGTGTTAATAGATAAAACATAAATTTCAACATGACCGGTTATACTGTAGTTATATTAAACAGTCAGGCGGTGGCGCTGGAATTAGCAATGCTCCTCACTCGAGCCGAGATCACATGAGAAACACGGGCTTAAGCTCGAGATCAGACTCTAGAGTAACTGAGACACGCCCCAGTTTAAGATAAACTCTGCCCCCTTTAGTCTGTAGTTACGTCTGAGGTCTGAATGTGTGGAAATCGCTGCAAGAATCTCTAAAGTAAAATCTAAAAATATTTTCAAACATTTATCATTCTTTCTTCTTTAATCAAATTCCTGGGCTGCAGTAAACACAGAGAGGCGTGAGAACCGACCCGTCTTTCATGTCTCGAGACGTTTTCAAAGTTTAAACGCACACGAGTTGTCTAACATCGAGTAGATTATTCCGAGAGCGAAGAAAAGAAAAGAAGATTGTGGAGTGTAAATATCAGGCGTTCTGTTAGACAACAAAAGCACGAGTGCGCCGCATGATTGTTAGACGTTTGATCTTTGAAATGCGCTGATAAAAGTATCAAAGCTGTGCTTAAGAGCAGCGCAAGTCGAGGTTATGTGTTGGAAAATGTGTCGTTCTTATCTCAGATAGTGCACAAAAAGGTATAATTATGAGAGATAAAGCAGAAGGGAAGATGTTAAACTGTTAAACGTGATTGACGTGCCTCATAGGGAAGATCTGCTCGCTGGCGATTACAAGACGCAAGCTGTTTCTGAAAATAGTCATGCCTTTAATATCTTTATCAGTGTATTGGATTTATTTAGCGCCGCGTCCTGTGGTTCTGTGATGGTGCGTGTTAACATCTGGAATTTTCCTTGCCACATCTGGACCCACAGCATCTCTCTGGATGAAGAAATTGATAGATAGATCATGCGATACAAAGCACAGACATGCTTCAGGGGGAAAGTGGGTTAGATTCAACCGCACTGTCCCAAAGTCTGGACTAATTCTTAACTCATCTGATTTCAAGCTGTGAGTTTAGTCAGTGGTGAAAAAAAAACAGATGGAGGAATATTTTATCTGGGATTGGATGATACCTGAGTTTCCCCTCAAACGTTGCCTTTGTTCCAGTCGATCCAATCACTGCCCTAAGCCCGAGCTGGTAGATAAGCTTTTTTTTTTTTTTTGATTTGCAGATAGACAGACGGAGAAATCGCTTTATCCACGCCACGGGGTGAAAGGCTTTAGAGGAATTCCAAATCCTTTTCCTCTCCCTCATTTGCTTTAAACTTCAATGTCAAAAGATGTGAAGCTTAAATCCTTGTTTCTAAAGATTTTTTTTTCTCTCTTGACTGGAACATTTACCTGGAGAGAACACAAGCGGAGGAGTGTAAGCTGTGTGTCTGGATCAGGATGAAGCCACTGGGTTTAACTTCTGCTGCTGATTGTAAATCGATGAGCTGAGTACAGTCGCAGATGTCATGCTGATTCACACACTTACACACACACAGACACACACACACACACACACACACGAAAAAATTGCAAGGGAAAATAAACATGCAAGGGAAAGTTTTGCGTCTTCAGAACGGAGTTGAGATCCCGTGTGAAGGTTCATCCAGTCACGTGTGTTTGTGTTAATTATTTACAGCAGTGATCAAAAGTTTGTGAACCCTTTAGTAATTCCTAGGTTTGTGCATTTTACCCCTTTCCCACCAAAGTGAACCAGGTGCTGGTTCGTGTCTCGTGCTAGTGCCGGTCCAGAGCCGGTTCAGTAGTGAACCTCTTAATAGCTGGCTTTGTTTTCCCACGAGTTAGAGAGTCGCAGGGCTACACAATGAATACAGCATGTACAGTATAGGCACATCTCAAAAAGTTCGAATATCATCGTAATTAAAAAAAGTGAAAATCATATATTATGTAGATTCATTACACACAGACTGATATATTCCAAGTGTTTATTTCCTTTAATTTTGATGATTATGGCTTACAGTTAATGAAAACCTAAAATGCAGTATCTCAGAAAATTTGAATATTGTGAAAAAGTTCAATATGGGAGGATTTTTTGTATAGGGAATTTACATAATTTAAGAGTTTAACTTTTTATGTTCATGCACGTCTATTTTCTCACCGATGCTAGCAGCTAGTGGCAGTAAAAATACTAGCAAAACATCATGTTAAAACACAATGGAGAACTTCATCATGGCTTTGTGAACAGTTCCCCTGGCGTTATCATTACTAGAAAGTAGTTGAGCTGCCCATTGCATATTGAGAACCTTTAGCCTCTGACTTGAGCGGTTCTCTGTTGTGTTGTAGTACAGCAAAGTGTTGGTGCCGCCATGGAACCGTTATTTCTGTCTGAGGGCCGGTGCTTTGGCTGTCTGAAAACAAAGAACTGTTTTAAAATTGGGCTCCGACTCTGTAGTAGCCCTGGAAACGCCCTGGTGGAAAAAGAGTAACCAAAAACATTCACAATAAAAGTAAAAACAATCTGTCCTGTACTCAGGAAGGAGTTAAAGTTCCTCTGAGTCAATGTACAGGACTGAACAACAGATACTAGTAACATGTACTATGTTCGCACTTTGTACTATGTTCATGTTACGAGCCACATTTCTGATGTTCTGGTCAGATCAGATTTGCATGTCATGATCAGAATTCGAGTGACATTTATCTGATTCTATCTGATCCATACGCCTTTGCCCGCACCATCTGCGTTAAAACACATCATATTTGTGCAAGCGCTCATTCATTTCAAACAACAGATGCAATTTTAGCAAAATATCTGCCTGTGGTTTTACTCTGGAAGACGCTCTTGAGATGCAGAAAAAGGAAGAAAGTCTGGATAAGAGCATCTGCCAAATGCCTAAATGTAAATGTATTGGATATTTATCTGATCTAGGACTTACAAAAGTGACTCTGGTCTGATCTGAAAAACGGCAGATTTGTGCGTTCAGATAGCAGTAAACTATCAGACCTGGGATATAATAGGGTCAAAAATCAGAACTGGTAAAGTGAACGTAGCCTAACTGCTGCACAGCAGGTCCCACTAGATACCTTCACATACTTCTGCTACATACATCGGATTATTTTCCCCAATTAAAGTTACCAAGTGTAATCTTTTAGTTTTATTTGTTTAATCGTGATCTCTTTACCTATGTTTAGGATTTGTATGAAACTCAGAGGATGTTTTAGGTCACATTTATAGAAAATGATAAATATTTGTGAAAATTCTGAAATTCTTCAAGACCAGAAGTGATTAAAGGTTTGTGAACCCTACAGAATGATTTAATACTCTCTCTCTCTCCCTCTCTCTCTGAATGTCTACAGATGACGGGAGTTTATTCTCCTCACATCAGACTCAGCTATAGAGCTTGTCAAAGCCGTAATGTGACGCGCCAGAGCGAAGAAGAAGAAGAAAAAATAACATAACCATTTTGGACTGATGTGTCTTAATTATAGCCATGATTAATGGTTAAGCATTAAAATGAATCTTTGCTTTTTTGCTGTTCTGTCATATTAAGGTAATTATTTTGAGGATTTTATTTGTACAAATTTCAACTGAAAACTCTTGGTATAAAGTCAAAGCGCGTTTGCTGAACCCTTTTGATTATTACAAGCATCACTTCTTTTTTTAGATAATTTGAGAAAATGAAATAATTTCCCACTTGTTTTTTTGTTTTTTTTTCACAGTTCTCTATTCATCCTCTTTGAAGCTCTGTTATTTTCCCTCATGTTGCCTTGAAAGCTCAGAAATCACAGCGCTAATTGTCAGAGCTCTTTTATAGCAGATACACGCTGCTAGTTCAAACAGACTAGAACGATTGCGGACAGAGTTGAGTATATCACTGTTAATAACAAATCCAAATCAATGGGAAAAGTCATAATCGTATTTTACATTTATTGTAGAAGTTATATTAAGAAACAAAGACACAGTATTTACTAACACAAAAAATGTCATTTTTATCTTCTTTACTAGCTGCATTTAATCTTTTATTCAGAGGAAGTTGTAATTCTTTACTGTTAAAAAACAATGCAAGTTTCCATCCATCCATCAAGGAAACGTCGAGGCCAATGGTGGGCGTTGTATTTATTCCCATTTTATGACCATGGTAGAACCTCTGGACCTCCAGCTAATTTGGGAACACCAATTAACTTAATCTGCATGTTTTTTGGACTGTGGAAGGAAACTGGAATACCCGGAGGAAATCCACCAAGCACAGGGAGAAAATGCAAACTCCATGCACACAGACCTGATGTGGTAATTGAACTCAGACCCTGGAGGTGCAGGAGACAGCGCTAACCACTAAGTCAGCATGCTCCTAATGCAAATTTATTCTTGTGTAATAAGGCAGTTTTGTAGTAACGTGCTTGAGAGAAGTGAAATGAGTTTACTTCATATATCTACACAAACGTGCAGGTGTGTGACAGGTGAGATCAGTAGGTGTGGTGGTCATAGAACTAAATCGATAATGTATATATATTATATATGTGTTATAGAAAATATTTAGAATTTTGGTAGTGTTATCTTTGCCTTGTCTTTTATGTTTATTTGTACATGTGATTACTCATGTCTGTTGTTCTGTTATTGATTACTATTCCCTGAGAGTATTCACCGTGTTCCTGTGTTATTTATTTAATATAATTTTCTTCATTCACAGAGGGTACTACTAATAACGATCAAACATTACCTGACACACTTCCTATAAATTATACAATGATCATCTATAACAATTAAACCATTAACATTAAAACCACCTATGTTCTGCCACTGGCGTGGCTCTGGACCCTCAAGAAGTGGCTTTGCGTGACCTCCGGGAGGCGCTGTGGTGTCCAGCACCAGGAATTTTGCAGCCGATCCTTCAGGTGTTTTGGGTTGTGGGTCTGGGACTCCGTGGATCAGATTTGTTTGTTCGGTGTCCCATGGGAGCTGGATCGGATTGGGATCTGGGGAGTTTGGAGGCTGGGTCGGGGGCCTTGGGCTCTTTGCCTACTGGGCCCCGTGTGTGGTGTGATGTGGTGCACTGGGTGTTCTGGAGAATTCCTGTTGCAACCACCATTTAATTTTTTGTGCTTTATTGGCTTTTTTGTGGGATTGGATTGGACAGGGTGGCTTTTGGTCCCCGCAGGCGTGTCTGAGCCTCAGGTGCCTGGTATCCTGTCACCAGTTCACTTCACTGGGGTATAACTGATCATCAGTGTTATTCAGTTCACCTGGCAGCGGTGTTAGTGTGTGGCTGATTGTTGTGAGTGTAAAAGAAATGATCTTGCATTGTAGAGTGTTTTACATGTTCATGCATATACATCACAAAGACACGCCCACCTCTGTGATTACAATTACACGTCCAGATATACGTCCGAACATTAAAACTGGTAATTAAAAAGAATTTGTAATTAAGCTGTAAAGTGGGATCAGTGTCGCTTCTCATGAAGTGTTTCTGTTCCCCTGTGTGCTCATCTATTATTACGTTTTATATAAAAGATCTTAAATCTCAAACCCTGCTCAGCTGGATTCAGGTCTACATGACTAACGATACGAGGCACAGGCAAATGATAAACATCAAAAAGTAACAAAGCATTATGCAAAGGAGAAAATGCGTGAAAAACAGCACAGCGTCGCTGATAAACAGCTGCTCCTATAAACCTGACTGTGCTTATTGTCCATTTCTTCTGCAAAGTTTATTACGCTTATCACGTTCCCTCCGGCCGGTCACACACCGCCAGTTTAATTAAGAATAAACATTTTGCCCATTGTATGTGTGTGTGTGTGTGTGTCTGTATGTGTGTGTATGTTTGTGTATGTGAGAGAGAGAAAGGGAGAGAAAGAGAGAGACACTGTTTCAGGAAAAAAAAAAAACCCCACTCGTGATCTTCATCATCTTCTAGGAGTTATGGAGCAATTCCACAGTACAGGAGAAGGTGGCCGTGCTCGGCTTTAAGCGAAACCCAGTCGCGGCCGACGCCGATGTCATTAAACTGTTTATTACAGAAGTGTGTAATGTGTAATGTGAATTAGCAGTTGTGGCTTCAGATCACGGCGCTCCATCGAGTGGATGAACAATAAACAAGATGAAGGAGCCGGCGTGAAGCCTGCCAGGGCCGCCAGCGCGCGCAACGTGTTGTTCCTCATGTGCTGCCGAGCGTTTGATTACAGATTGTTTCAATCTAAAAGAAACATTCACTTCATGTAGAGACACAAACAAATAAGCAGCGCCGGACACATTTTTAACCTTTATGCACCTTTATTTATTTAAGGAAATATAACTAGCTCATACAATTTCTTCAATACTTATTTGTTCATGGCTGCAGTCCAGGGTCCAGTATCGGAGAAGATAAAAAACTGGAAATAAATCACCTGAAGGTCAGTTTCACTGATATTATATTCACACGTTCGCATGTCAAGTAAAGCTAAAGCCGTTTCACACTCAGCGAAAGTTTTCTTTGGACATATTTTAGATAGACCACTTAGTAATCTTAATAAAATAAACCAAATGTATTGCTATAATTGCACTATCAATTAAAATATATTTCTGAAAACATTTAAAAAATATTTATTGCATGAATGTATGAACCCATTTAGCATGTCAGACCTAAAACACTAGAAAATGTACGATGTATAGAGTGTAAACACCAATCAGCCATACAGTAACATTAACACATTATTATTACATTATCAGCATGTTAGAGAAAACTGGTGACAGGATGGTGGGCACCTGAGGCTCATCCATGCCCGCGGGAACCCAAGGCCAGCCTGTCCGGTCTGATCCCACAGAAAATCCAATGCAGCACAAATCACTGAGAAAAGTCAATGCTAGCCGTGATTGAAGGCACCAGAACACCCGGTGCACCACAGCCCACCGTGCACGGGGCCCAGCAGGCAAAGAGCCCAAGGAACCCGGTTCTAAACTGACAGGAAATGAGTGATTTAACATAAATCTTTATAGGGTATGTAAGGTAATGTACACTAATTAAGTACAGTTTATGTAATTGCTAATTCCATTCTGTAAAATTATTTTAAGACCAAAAACCTGCACACAAACCTTGTGAGAAATGAATTATTTGCTGAGATAAACGTTCTAAACATTTGTAGAAGAGTTAGTTGTTAAAAACAGGCTAAAGGTTTAGTTGAATAATCCCAATATCAGTTTATTTTCAGAATTCATCTTAATAATATCAGATGTAACTTCCGTACTGAACTGAACCTGTTACTAATGACAGCTAGTTTACTAGCAACTAGCAGATTGCTTAGCCAAGTCAGCTAATGATCGCAATATTAGCGATGAGAGGTGGACATGGAGACATTTCTGAATTTGCATATTCATACAGTCTATATTAATAGATCCTGGACTCTCTCATGGCTGTGAAGTGATGATCTGGGCCCTGTTTAGTCATTTCCATGGTTTTGAAGAAAAAATAGTTCAAAAAGAGAAATCCAAGATTTTAGAAATAATAAAATGTTGGTAATCCCACAGGAAATAAGACAGGGAGATACAAACTTTTGAAATGCTCTTGTTTAATTTTTGTCATAAAGAGATCAAAAGGACTCAAATGTTCTAGAAACATTTAAGTATGGGGTGCACAAACTTTTGCACAAAGCTGTAGTGGGTGGAGTGCTCAGACCCATACAATCACTCTATTATTATTTTTTTTTCCTTTTTTTTTTTTTTACTTATTCATTTACATAGAACTTGTCTCAGGAGGCTCTCAGGTGCATTTCCCATCATGCTTTGCTCCTGCGCCCCAGCTGTTGTAATTAGTAGCACGGCTCCCTGCTGACTGTGATGAAGACCCAATTAGACAGACAGCAGCAGGTTAACGCCCGGCACACCAACTTCTCCCGATTCTGAGGGTTTTTTATGGAGTTAGAAGAGACTTCTGCTGACGGCGTTGTCAGATTCCTGGGGCGAGTCGAGGCACTCTAATCCCCGTCTTACCCGCCGCAGCCGTCTCATCCTCACCCTTTATTATTTCTCCTCCATCTTGTTTCCTTTATTTCTTTTTTGCGTATTTGGAATTTGATGAGGCCCTCGAGTTGTTTGACAAGCACAGCGGCAAAATGAGAACAACAAAAGAGCAAGAGCAGGTTGATCTCCTCAAACAGTCGTGCGTCAGAGTTCTGCAGAGACTCGGTAAACGTGACGGGAAGAAAACACAGCACGTCTGTCAGGTTGAGAGGAAACAACGACACCCTTAGCTGTCGCGCTGTTTATGGGAAAATATTTGCTGTGCATTTAATTGAACTTGAAACAGTGCTATTGTTCTCTTGTTCATCAGGACTTAAAGTAAAATAAATAAGATTTATTTATTACAACTCACATAGATTTCACAACTCACATACGTTTAACATATAAATAACGTAAAATAGAAGACGTATGATTTGTTACATAATATTGTGGTAAGTATGACACTCTGTAATACTTTTAAATCTATGGAGTGAATTAGATTACACTGGTGCTGAATTCTAGATCTGGTTGGACAGACAGTGTTTGTCTTTCAAATACATTATAATTTCATAACATGCAAAATGTATAGAAGGAGTCTCCAGTGTCAGTCCTTTGTAAACCCTTAATGCAGTCTTCTACAATGTGGCATGAACCTACCATGGTCATAGCACGAGCCTGAAGAGGGGGTTGTGAGAACTCCATTACCGGAGCGACATCGTTGTGACGTCCCAATAACGACCCGGTCAGGACGCCGTCCAGTCTTTCCCAACACCGTGTCTTTCTGCGCCAAGCTTGTGGTACGTCAAAGTCACTAAGAGGGGTTAGTTAAGACGTAAGTTACTCAGTGTCATTGTTCCTACATCCTTATTACTGTGTCTTACTTTGACCACGTCCTTACCAGGCTATTTATGGACAAAAAAGTGTGACAGCTCTACATCAAGGGAGACACTACTTTGTCCTTAATGGTTTCTACTGCATTCCTGGAGTAGCAGAAGTTCTTGCTGCATTTTTCCTATTTTTGGGGAATGTAGTGGGAATGTGGTTTAGTATGATGGGAGTTTAACAGTCAAAGGTGAAGAAGTACCATCACCAAAATTGTGTTTTTATTTTTTTGGGGGACTGGGTAGGTTTAGATTTAGTCGCCGCTTAAAGATGGACTCGACTGTACAGACATTTGGAAGAAGTTAATTTCTTCACCTGGGAGCTGGAAGAGAAAACAGTCTAGATGCACGTCTTCCTCAATCCCTGAGAGATGGTGGGTCCAGTCGAGCAGTGCTGCAGGATCGGAGGAAACATTGTGAGGTGCGAGGTGTGATTAGAGCTGATATGTAAGTGGGTACTGTGCGGTTCTTGAGCTACAGGAATCCAGTGGAGTGAGCAGGTTGAAAACAAGTCATGAAGCTGCATTCTGGATCATCTGCAGAAGACAAATGGTGGACAGAGGCAGACCTGCCAGGAGTGAGCTGCAGAAGTCCAGTCTTGAAATAACAACTTTTTTCAAGCAAGCAAGAACAGTACTGTGTCGAGTGCATTTGTAAAACCCATCAAGCTCCATGACTTTAAATAAGATCACAACATTAAATATCGAGACTGTTTATTTATTAGCAAAAGATCTTCTTTACAGTCACACCTTGCCCTTTCGGGAAAATCAACATGTTGAAAATGTCCCTGCTGTAACAGAACGACAGTAACGACATTAACTGTAACTATAAACAGATCAAATCCCATAATAACGCGATCCTTCAGTGAAACTGTTTCGGATGAAAAGCGGCGAGAATGTGACGGTATCTGATACGGTGTGAAATGGAGTGTAGTAATGCGATGTTGGTTTTCTGTCCCTGATAGAATAAACACTGCGCTAAGTGTCGATCCGAGACCGTATTAGCTGGTGATTTGGACGCAGCAGTGAACTTTAGACTTGGTCTTTATCTGTAACTGAAAATATCTCTTTACTGCTCAATGTTTTACTGTCGGTTAAAATCAAGTTTCCTTTTTTTTTTCCTGCTGAAACTTTTTACACATCCATTTCAGCGTGTACTCCACTGAACAAACTAACAACTAATCTTTAGTTTCTTTCTTTATTTTTCCATCTAAATGCAAATTTCCATTAAGGATGTGCGCAGTGCAAAGCTTCTTAATGTCAGAGGTGAAGATTAATCCCAATGACTGCGACAGCAGCAGGCGGTGATGTGCATGTGAGCTTAAACAGAGTAAATATCAGATTTATTAAGTGTTCTCCAATTCGGGTTCGAACGGCTTCTCGGGGTGTTGTGGTAAATTTATTGCGACAGTTATCTCAAATCTGAGAGAGTGTGATGGAGCGCTACACAGCTGCCAGAGACAAAATGGTGAAGTATTATAAATAAATAGGCTCCGTTTGTCAACCTGGTCACAAATATTGCTTCTTTTTTTTTTTATGTCTTAAACGATACGAAAAAAAATTATAAATAAATAACAAAGGCAAAAAAATAATAAAGACAAATCCTGAGTTTTATTTTAAGTTGCCAACCCTTTATTATATCTGTCCTGAATTATGACTCTTTATGTAGTGAAACGATCACGCTGTGATTTTATATGTAGGATTATTACCATCACTTTTTTATTCTTACTGTTTGATGTTAAGATTCAAAAAAGACATTTTTAGAACCGATGGAGTTTCTGTTTTCACTCCTGATTATTTTTCTATGATCTGTTCTCACTTCCTCTACCAGTTAAAAGTTTGTACACCCCTTCTAACTCCATGCTCGTTCCTGATGTTTATTTCTTTCTACACTATAAAACAATACTGAAGGTGTTTATCTAAAACACACAATAATCTCCTCTGAACAGTTGATATTGAGATGTATATCTGCTCCTTCTGCTCTGTAAAGCTTCATAA
>JAOVVB010000037.1:611980-623250 GCA_028570985.1 Heterobranchus longifilis
CGCACTACTTCGCCAACCTCGACGACGGCGAACCTTAGCCCTACCTTGACGATGAGCTTCCGCCTCTGCCCTGCTTCGTCGATGGCGTCGTGCTTCCGCCTCTGCCCTACTTCGCCGACCTCGACGAAGGCGAACCTCAGCCCTACGTTGACGGTGAGCTTCCGCCTCTGCCCATCTACGTCGACCTCGACGACGTCGAGTTTCGGCCTCTGCCCTGCTTCGTTGACATCGACGTCAAACTCCCGTATCTGCCCTGCTTCATCGACGACGCTAAGCTCCCGCTTCTGCCCTGCTTCGGCGACGACGACCCAATGCAGCTTTCTCCGCCGCTCGCCCTCGAGGAAGTCGTGCTGCTGCCTCCGCCGCTCGCCCTCGAGGACGTCGGGCTGCTCGCTCCGCCGCCCGGTATCGGCAACGATCCAGCGCCAGTGCTCCTCGCTCTGCCGTCCGTTTTCGGCGACGATCCAGCACCAGTGCTCCTCGCTCCGCCGCCTGGACTCGGCGATGACCCAGCTCCACTGCCCCCTCCTGCCCAGGGAACTCGTGCTGCAGCCTCTCTGTCGGTAGGACCGACACCGGACCTTGGGGAGGGTGCCCTGGACCATAGTCTTATTAAAAGACTATTCCCCAATGATCACCTCTGCATATATGCCTTCCCAAAAGCCCACACACAGCACCCGTTACAATAAGTAAAACGTGCAACAGTTTAAAAGTGACGTAATATATACTGTAATAGGATGATAAAATCTCATTGCTAATGCTAATAATTGTTTGTTGCGCTTCAGTACGTGTTTTTGTTTCATGAAAAGCTCATTGTGAAACTTATTCTCTCTTCTGTTCACGCTCCACTTCTCAGGGATAGTATGAGCTATAATCATGACTGAGGCTCCATTTTGAACATCTGTCCACAATTCAGCATCGTTTCATGTGTCATTAAACCTCGTTACACTTTCAGGACCGCGAGAGACTTGGCTCGATGAAGCAAAAACACCTCGGCTGGATTTCGGGGACATTGGGGTGAGAAAAGAGTCTAAAAATATTTGTACACACTGGGTGCATGATGCTTTCTTACTGAATGATCTGACGTGAGAAGGGAAAAATTCTCTTTAATGCAATTATAAATTTTTTTCCAGCTTTTGTCCTTTTCTGGTCCTTCAAAACGCAAGGACAAATTTATCTGTCCCTATATATGTATAAAAATTTTTTTTTTTCCCAGAGTTGAATAATTTTATACACAATAGACCATGGATCTTAATACTGGGATTTAAAATTTTTTTTTATTTCATTATTATATGTTATATATTGTGCTTAATTTTATTTGTTATATATTGTGTATACTGTATTTTACATTTTTATAATTATTTCAAATGATTTATTTTTACATTTTCATTTTATTTATTTATTTATTAATTTATTAAAAATGCTTTAATCATAACATAAATCATAACTGATATTTGTTTTTCATTTATTAGTTGACAGGATTTTATTTTATGATTATATTTTTGCATTATTTACTGTTCTATTACTTTTATTTCAAAGTGAGGGCCACTTGATTTGAATCAGGGTGGGGATCGAGTGCTGACCCAGTCATCTTAATGCTTCTTTTTTCCCCCCCTTTTGTAAATGTTTTTTGTCAGCTCGAGACAGAAACAAACGAGCAGCCATCCATAAAAGTCTTGTGCGTGACTTGTGCTATTTTTCTCCACTGAAACGACGAGCGTCAGAAGGGACAAGCTGCTCGTGTTGTAAACATCGATTCTGTGACTGAGAGAAAATCCTCTGCTTTTATTTCCATATTTTTGGCTCGGTGCTTTATAGGAGCGACACTTTAATTGCAGGCTGCAGATGGTCTTTCACAGCCTGCAACATGTTTGTTCTTCTGGAAATCGTTACCGCCATGAGCAGCATTCTTCTCAGCCGATTTCCTCCTGTTACATTCCTTTAACGGGTTCCAGTGGCTGCAGATTTCACTGGCTGCTAATTCAGGAGTCGTGATCGCATTAAGCGTGATACAAAATGCCTTAAATACCTAAACATTAGTCTGAAACTGGACACTAAGGAGCCGATAAACCTAATGAAATGGTGGAGGTCTAGGAGAAACAAAAAGTCTGAAGTTCATTAATGACTCCTGGAGTTTTAGGAGCAGCAAAGCTAATAAACGCAGCAGGAGGAACTGGTGAAGATTCCAAAATTGAACGTGTCATTTATTACTGCAAGAACAAAGTCCAATAACGAGTACCGGGGTTTTACAGAGAAGCAACAATGGTGGAGTCTTAAAGCCCAGTATTGAACTTTATAAGCCTTCCTTGGCCAAAACACAGAGCGGTAACCGTGAATTACCTTCACACTGCTCCATTAGTTCCTTTAGTGCAAACACTGCAAAAGTCTGAAAATGGAAACAAGAAAAAGTGCAGGTAAAAAATGTGTAAAACTGTAAACATTAGGGATGGGAAAAACAAACATTCAATATGATTTATGATTATGATTTAATTATTTGTCACATGTAGCTTACAGCACAGTGAAATTATTATTATTAATAAATTATTATTACAGCGCCCCCTGGAGCAGCTAGTGTTAAGGGCCTTGCTCAAGGGCTCAACAGCGGCAGCCCCTGACATTCGTCCAGTGACCCAGAGCCTTAACCATTTGAGCCACCACCAGCCCTACCACTGATATCATCATTTTGTGATGCGTACAGGAGGGTCAGGGCTCCCAACACCTTAGACAGACTTATGTTTTTGTGAGAATTTTCATTCTGTGTCCTGGTTTCAGTTTGTTTGGTGACGAATCTTTATAGGTGTGACAGTTTGGGGGCCGCTTCCTTGGAATAACGCGTTTGAAGGCTGATGACATCATACTGCCACAACTGAGACCTTCACATTTTTTCCTGACAAAGAAACACAAGGGCGCAATGGTGAAAACTTTGCAGCCTGACCTATCCCGAAATCAGTTATGTGCCGGGGAACACACTGGAAGAGATGATGGCTAGGAATATCATCTTCTAATGTCTTCCCTGGCTTCCCAGGTCTCTGTGTGTGTGTGTGTGTGTGTGTGTGTGTGTGTGTGTGTGTATATGTATATATATATAAAAATATACACCAAGTGGCTTTACATCAAATCCTCTCTGAGAGACAGGTTTTCAGAAAGAATATGGTCAAGTGTCGCTACATGATGCGACTGCCTGCACTGACCCGCACCACACCCCTTTTTTTTTTTTTTTTTTACTTTTTACTAGGATCATTGTGATTTTATGTATAATTTATACTCCATATTACACTGACATGAGGGTAAGGACAAAGACAAGGACAAAAACAGCCGGTGACGCATTTAGGAAGTCCCCTGTAGACCAAACCGGCTCATTTCTGTTTGGCCTTCATGGCCAATACGAAGACCACATCCTTCAAATAATGCAGCCCCTGATTTGACACACAGCTTTTGTTTTCTTATGGTTTTGATTATGGTCTTAGTTTAAGCTTGGTGTTCTCTTTTAGCAAAACAGATCTACAACCTAACGTCTGTTATCGTGGACCTGAAACAACAAACTTCAAACATGTAAAAGTGTAAAACTGAAGTGTAAGGGTGTAAAATTTAGTCTATAGTCATTTTTTATGCTAAGAATAATAATGTTTAAAAATATTACTGAAAATTTTGTTTTTACTACATTTTAATTTGTCTTTAGTTCTCATGAGTTAAAAAGTGATGATGCTTTTATTAATTTGTTTGTTTGTTTCTATTTCCTGTCTTCAAATGTTCAATAATAAAAAGCCAAAGCCTGCTGAGATGTGTATTTATTTTTCACAATGAAAAAAAAAATGGCTAATTCTTTTTTAAATTATATATTTTCACATATTTCTGTGTGTCAAGTGTTTGTCAGAGCCGTTGCGATGGAGCCATCGACAGCTTGTTGCTCTGCTGTAACAGAAGAGGTTGAGGACACAGTGACAGAGAGACAGCAGTGCAGTGATCTCACTCTGTGGTGATGGGACGTCATGGAGAACCCTTCCTGACACACGGTGTAAAAAAAAGATCCTACCAGTGTTTGTAATTACGATGGGGCGTGACCTCATTTCTGTATTCATGCTGCTTGTGCTTTCTCAGGGTTAAAGTGATTAGCGCTCTCACAGCGAGCACTGGAGCAGATTCTTTATTCCATCTGAAATTGGAAAGCAGTCGTCTATTCTTAATGAGACGAGCTGCTTTTGTGTCTCTGCACCTTAGCAAGAAAAGAGCTAATCCCTTTATACTGAAAAAGAAGGAGAAAAAGGCAAGGAAAAAAAACTGCTAATAGAGTGTTCTCTCTCTCTCTCTCTCACACACACACACACACACACTTGTGCTCTGCAAATTGTGACAGAGGAGATTTGTGCTTGAACATTTATACATGATAAACCTAGCATGCTGTCATTCTTTTTCTTTTTTCCTTCTTTTTTTAAAAGACATCCTGCTGTTTTCTTCCTTCTTCTTCTTCGTTCTCTTCTTCTTCCTCTTTTAGAAGACGAAAAGGTCCAGTGAATAAGGATTTTTCTTGCTTGCAGTGCATTCCTCCTCAGCTTTTTTCTCCCGTATCCACTCTTTCAAGGCAGCTGAAGCAAATAATTGATTTGCATAATGCACCACACCTGCTGGAAGCTTTTTCTAGGGAAAACACAGTTAATGTATTCAGCTTAAATATATAAAACAGGGATAATGATGCCACTGATCAATGCAATTCTGTGCTGAAAGCACCTCTACAAACAAAAGGGGAAGACCTGTGTACCTGAGTTCATTCTCAACTTTACTGTCTGCATAAAAAAAGCACAATTAAAACTTCTTATAAAATAATAACCAGCTAACTGTGAGTGCTAAGACCTGAAAAGAAAACTTAAAATTGCAGGGAAAACAATGAATAAAATATTTGTAAATAATTATTCAGAGTTTTTCCGTAAATCGTTTATTTATTTATTTATTTATTTATTTATTTTTTGTTTACATAAAAAACTGAAATGCTAAAATTGAAGCTGCCCCATTTTTAAATTATTACTTTTATTTTAAATAAATTGTGAAATGTGTTAGAATTAAGGTATTTGTAATATATTTTAAATATATAAAATGATGACAAATGTATTTAATTTTTAATAGTTAAATAGTTAAAAGATTTTTAGTTTTTTACTTTTTATAATATGTTTACAGCCTGAAATTGTTAAAGATTGCTTTTCTCCTCTGTTATTTATTTGTAGTTTTTATTTCATTTTTTTAATGTTAATTCCCTAAAACCTCTGACAGAAATATTAAATAAATTTTATGGAATTAACATATTCAATGGTGAATTTTTAAACTTTGTTCCTTTCTTTAATTGTCAACTTTAAAATATTATTTTATAAATAAGTTATAAATCTATAACCCTGGATATATAGTATGTTTTGTCTAAATATGTTTTTAAATTAAAATAAACATAGTTTTTATTCCTACTGCAATCAGTAAATATAAATAAAGTAGAATTTTTAGCATCCGTATTAACTGGTGTTTTGGGAACGCCCATCCGCCTGAACTTCTTTAATGACTCCTGGAGTTTTAGCACCAAAGCTAATAAAAGCAGCGGGAGAAATCGCTTCAGTGTGTAAACTAACAGGATTCCTTTATTACCCACTGATGAAGATTTGGATAAAATAATGACATGTTTAGGAACAAATGGTGCCGCTTTCAGATAAAACCACACCTGAATTATTGGAAGTGAATTAACTGATAGATGTGATGAAAGTCATAAAGCAGATTGAGGAGACAGAACAACAAGACACATTCCGAGTGTATATCTGTAGGTTTATCATGAACCTGGAGGCATTTTCAGGGCTGTGTTGGATTTCTACCTTTAAATTCATCGGCGCTTTAGAAACAGCCGAAGCGGATAATTAACAGTGACACTAAATCCGTCGGATTGATTTCGCAGCACCTGCTCGCAGAATTTCCCCAAAACACAAGCAGAATATTTATTCAGTTTAAGATGTCGAGTGCAATAATGTCACTCTGCTTATTAACATAATCTCACATCTGCAAGTCTGTATGTGCATCACGGAGACCCCACAGTGAGCTTGCAGTGACCTCGCGGTGACCCCACAGTGACCTCTAGTGATCCTGAGCCTCAACACCAGAATGGTAATCAGTCACTGTGGAACCGTCAAGGAAAACATTACAATATTTACTGATGTGTAAACACTGTGAGCTAGTACAGGTACGCTATGAACTGTAAGGTAAACTGCTATAAGGACAAAAAGTCCTCAACTTTTTAGCTTTGTCTTTTTTTTTCTATTTTGTCCTATTTTTTGAGTGAGTCCTCACCATAATAGCCTCCAGCTCCTGATGTGGTCTTCTGCTCATGTTACTCATCCACCTCAGGGGTTGTGTATTCTTAGATGTTTTTCTGCTTACCCCATGATTATATGAGTTACTACAGTACATCCTTCCTGAACGCTCACACCAGTCTGTCTCTTGTCCTCAGATCTCTCTCATCATCAAGGTGCTCCAGTCCCAAGAACCTTCACTCCAGCATGTTTTCTGTTTTCTGCACCACTCTGTGAAAACTCTAGAGACTGTTGTGCGTGAACATCCCAGGAGATCAGCAGGTACAGAAATACAGTGCATTGCAAAAGTATTCATACGCCTGGAACTTTACCACATTTTGTCAAGTTACAACCACAAGCGTAAATGTGTTTCATTGGGATTTTATGTGACGGACAAATTTTTTTTTCTTTAATCTGCTTTTATCATTTTCTTATCTTCATTAAGGGTGCCAATAATTCTGAAAGTGGCTGCATTGTGAGAAATAGTAATAAGAAGGATAAAAAGATTTCAAGAACATTTAACTCTATAGTTATGATATTTCCTCTTTAAAGTTTACTGTATTTATTATATGCACATCCCTACGTTCAGCTTTCTTCTGTTTATTATCTGCTGTCCTTTACTGGCTAAGGATCTCCAACTAAACCATTAAGGTTTCTGTGTAGAACTCTACAGCAGATTCCCAGTTCTAAGCAGAATCCGAAGAACAATCAAGGAGCACATTTTTAATGATGAGATGTCATTATCTGGCTCATTCATGCAGAACTACAATCTGATCTCTTATTCAAATCACAGCACATTTTTTGTAAGATTTTTTTCATAAGATTTTACAAAGCTTTGCTCTCTGATTTGAGAAATATCTTCTGGGAATAAAGCTGAAACCGGGAATGAGCTGTAATTTGTAGTAACTCGCCACATTTGCACTAAGCCTCCATCATCTTTAATGGTCGACCATGAGTGTGATGTAAACCAGCTACCCGTTTTGGATTAATCCGGAACATTGAGCATCGACGGGTGCCAGAATATTCGCCCATCAGAACTTTGTCTTGATGAGATGATGGAGTGGTGGTATCCGAGATGGATCTGCATTTCAGTGAAGAGTACTTTGACTAAGGTCAAAGCTTTTCTTTCTTTTTTTTCCCTTTTTTTTTGGCAGGATGTGTGTACAAGCGTCTGGAAATTATTTTTAACGGCCCATTTCCTTAAGCTTTCTAAACATTTAATCATGAGCGATTGTCTTCTCGGCTGGGTCTGCGGTCAATAAAGAACATTTATCTTCTGGGAGATTTGACGGCTCTCCAGACCTGTCTCTGTGTGTGTGTGTGTGTGTGTGTGTGTGTGTGTCCAAATCTTGGTGCGTTTTATGCCCTGTGATCAGAGCACCTCCTGCACTGGCACCACCGTTTCAGCCATTTATCACTCTGAGAAAGAACGCCTGTGTGTTTCTAAATTTATATTAATGACTGAAATGATTTTCGGTGTTAAGAAGGAAAGACCGACGTCTTGAACTAATCCAGGAGCACTTCATGTGAAGCCAGCGATCATGATCTAATCTCTTCCAGGTGCCTGCGAGTCCTTACTTACGAACATCAGCAGAAAAGTCAGTCGGGGATTTTCTTTTCCACTGTGTTGGGTTTATAAAGCAAAATGCCAAATATCAAATATTTAGTTTCTTCTTTGGTATAGAGAGGTAACATTTATGGAAGGAGTCTCCAGTGTCAGTGCTTTGTGATTATTAGGTTAGAGGAGTTTGAATCTGTCAGTAAAGAATAAAGAGACGCTGCTGAGGGAACGACTGTTTGTAGCTGCTATAACATAAGCGACAACAGGAGTGATCTTCTTTCAAAGATAATTAATTGTAACTTAAAGAAGACGTTGATAAAACCTATAATGTTCTTTAATATATACGAATCTGTAATTCTAGTTAAGAATAGATATGAAAAAGAGAAATAAAATACAAGTTGTTTGGTGACTACAAAAGTGCTGTGGAATAAAAGCAGATAAAATGATTATTAAAAAACAATTCAGGGATCATAAAGAGCATTAAATACTGAACAGAACTAAAAAGTCTTACAAAGTTCTAACTTTTGATTGTTTGTTGCTTTAGTGTTTCGAAACGATGTCTGGAAATTTCTGGAGCTCTCGAGAGACTTGGAGTTTCCGAGTCAGAAATGAAGTTGGAAAGATTTTTACTTTCAAGTGGGGAAAAAAAGGAAACGAAAAAAAATCCCTTTGGACATAAAGAATGAGTAATAGTTGTTGGATTATTTGAAATTTTCTAACCCTAGCCCATCTTGTTCCTAATAAACAATGAGAAACAATGAGTTTGCTTTTTATTTAAATGGTTCATAGACATTGTGTCAGAACTCTGTACTGTATATAGATTTATTATTACGTTTCTAATGGGAACGCCAGAAGCGAGAGTGTAAAGGGAAGCCCTAGAGAGACGACCACGCTGGATAGACACAGTCAGTGGCTTTGGATGGAAACATGTATGAAATGAATAAATGTAATAATTTCACAATGAGTCAAAGAAACGGTTAAAGTTTAGTCACTGCAACGAGTCCATCAGAACAGGAATGAAGCAGCGTACTGTACACACTATATAGTCATTTATGGCGATTATAGAGGAGTAACTGTGTATCGGTGCAACATTTTAAATCTGAAATAAGCCTCCGTGAGTGACACATTAACAATCTGTTAGCAGCAACAGAAAGAAAAGGGTTATGTGGCAGCTTCAGGATGTAAGCACTAACATGATAAAATTTATATTTGTGCACTCAGGAATGTTATCCATTACGTAAGAAGCCAGTGCAATTTATTTGCTTTGGCTCGAAGGCATAAGCTCTGAACAAGAGCAGCCGCTCGGTACGGAGCATTAAAACAAGCGCATGCCCGCAGGAAGTGACCTGTCGGGAGGAAAAATGGTCCCCAACATCTCTCAGAAGAATTCGGTGCAATCCATCACTTGGCACCTTGGCTTCTCTCCACCGCCAATGTTAACTTTATTGCATCGCTTTAGTCATTGGTATAATTCGCCGTTCAAACAGGGTAATAAGTGTCCGAGCTGTGTTTTAAATATGTGAACACGACCTCGAGACTCCCGGGCCACAAAATATGTCTCATGTACATCAACATAACGTGACGGTGATCTATCTTACAGCCATGTATAAAGTTGTGTTTTAAACTGGTAATGTGGCTGTATAACGCGCACGCCATCAGCAGTGATGGATGGGGGTTTATAGTGTTTGGTCAATAACGGCTCTCGTCCTGAAAGATGAATGTCGCTTTAGCTGTCGATAAACTGGGACTTTGTTATAACCAGAATTCGACTGCTGAAAGGCTCCTTTAATACTGTCAATATGTCACATGGTACAGAGAGACGGTTTATGACGGGAGTGTGCACAGGAAGTGATTAATGGCATAGCAACAGAATAGGAAATGTTACAGTTGGCTGCTTGGTCTATTTACACTGATTGAGAGCAAACAATATCTAATAATTTATATTACTATGTAGTAATATAAAAATAAGCAATTTTTTTATACATAGAAATGGAATGGATACGATAGTCCTATTTGTGCTAATAAAACTACTATACAAATTATAGCAAGAAACACTCAGTTAAGTAAAAAAGAAAAGTCCATTATTACTTTAAGACATGAGGCTCATTAAACCAGAAAAATCTCAAAAACTTAAAATGTGACCCCAAATGCAGTCGGCAAAACTGTCTGTACTGGCTCTCATGAGGACCGTCCCAGGAAAGGTAGACCAATAGCTACGTCTGCTGCAGAAGTTTATTAGAACAACCAGCCTCAGAAACCACAGAGTTAAAGCACCTCAGATTAGAGCCCACACAAATGCTTCTTTGAGCAGCAGACATATTTCAAAATCCTATTAAGATACCATTCCTTCAGAAGAACAACAAGCAGAAGACCCTTGCCTTGGCCAAAAAAAACCACACTGGATGAGTTGGACCAGAGAGTGAAGGAAAAGCAGCAAACAAGTAGTCGACACCTCTGGGAACTCCTTCAGGATTGACTGAGAGAATGGAAAGAGTGTGCAAAGCTGGCTTCAAAGCAAAATGTGGTGACTTTTAAGAATCGAAAATCATTGGACTAGGCATTGGATTAGGTATTGGACTATGGTTCAGAAGGTCCCAGGTTCAAACCCCACAACCACCAAGTTGACACTGTTGGGCCCTTGTGCAAGGCCCTTAACCCTCAACTGCTCTGATCTATAATGAGATAAAAATGTAAGTCGCTCTGGATTAGGGTGTCTGCCAAATGCTTAGATGTAGTATTAATGTAAAACATTGAAAACAAAAAAATATATATTATGGCAAGAAAGCTGCTTTAAGTTTACACTGTATTTCTGGTGTTTGTTGTAAATCGATAAATGATAATTATAAATAAATAAAGAATACACACATGCAAACAGATTTTTATACTTCAGCAGTGATATTAAAGTTGTGAAGTTGTAAAGTAAAAAAAAGAAGAAATTTTTACATTTTTACTTATGTCCAAGTTATATGATTAAAGGTTTACACAAACATTGTGATATAGTACAAAACTGTAGGAAGCCTTATGTTAAGGATTTGGGTCATACTGTTTGGAATTGCACAGAGAAGATGGAAACCAGGTGAAGGAAACACACATGAGTGAGCTGTTAGAGTAGATAGAGTGATTAACAGGAAACAGGTGTGTTAGAAATCATGTGTGCTGATTTGTACACTGTGACGTCTGAGATGGATTCAGATCGGTGTCTCCTGAATCAGCAGGAAATCCAGATGTGATGCGTGTGTTTCTAAGAATAAAGGCTAGTTAATGTGTGAGCACGGCATTCCATCCAAATCCATATTTACATTTTCAGAGTATTATGGCTTCTGTTATATTGTACTTTCAGCTGCATAACACACATGATGTTATATCATCTCTATCTGTTATCACCCAGATGAGGA
>JAOVVB010000037.1:656423-669140 GCA_028570985.1 Heterobranchus longifilis
CAAGTCGCGGCACGCCGCGCGCTAAATTGCGGCATCTCGCGGGAAAACACGCGCAGTCTTAATGGCCACATCTGTAACAGATTACTTAGGTCAGTATCCGACTCAGGTTTATCCCTCTGGTTCACGCTCACTTCTTCGTGGTCAGCCAAGATACGCTGGAATCTGACTTCACAAGCAGCACCCTCAATGCACTGGCAGGGGGTAAGTATCCCAAGGCGAACTTTAGGGGGTAGCCAAACATCACTTTGGGAAAGGTTGACTACTTAGACAGGAAACAGTTGACTTCGGGCTGACACTAAGGTGGGCATGGGGATCAATCCCCATGGTATGCTCCCGGGTTCTAGCAGTAGCCAACTGGTGTCAGGGGCCCTCTTGCTTACTCTGGCATAAACCGTAGCTACAGAGGATGCTGGTACATGGGTTTTGCCCTTGCCACTAACTCTGGCCGCCGACATCATTTTTACCATTTTCAAATTCCTGCACATGAGTGAAGGATTCCTGCCACACAGAATCCAGCTTCCCTCCCAAAGTGGTGTCGAACTCAGTCAGTGCAAACTGTCTGCATCTCTGGATGATATTCATGCCTATAATACCCGGGGGAGTTGAATCTCACTCTGCAGAATCCCTGTCTTGAACTATCAGAAACCCACACTCAGGTATAGTTAGCTTCATCACTTGAATGTCCAATTCAACATACCCCAAGTATGGCAGGGGTAGCTTGTTGGCTGCTGTAATTCTTAGCCATTTGGAGGTGCAGTGAAGGTCCTTATCTTCTCCGTGGAGGTTTACTTTAAAGAAACTTTCGCTTAGGGTACTCACATTACTTCCTGTGTCTAGCAGCCATCAAACTGGGACCCCACCAATGTGAACATAAACTTCAGGGCACTGGCCAACTGCACGCTCCAGGAAACGCTCTTTTGTTAGTGTACTACATCCGGAGCCTTCTGGTGTTCCTCGCATTGCTCGGCTCACGGCAATGGAGGGACTCTGTTTCCCTGCACCGCAGAACTTGTAGTGGCAATGGACTGGCTTTTGGAACTACGTGATAAGGGACACCGTCTAGCTATATGTCCCACCCCTTCACACTTTAAGCAGATGGGTTGGCCGTCATCAGTATATTTGGGCTTAACTTAAATGCCACTTCCTCAGCATGACCCGCCGTCCCAGCATCATCCACATTCTGGCTGGTCCCAGCCTGAGGAGCCATCACATTGTTGTCCTGGATCATGTTTATATGTACTATACCTCGAATGGCAAACAGTCACAGAACAGTCACAGTCACTGCAGTCCAATCTGAAGGGTGACTCCGTGCAGTCTCCTTTGCCAAGGATCTCAGTGCTGAAGTAAATACCCTCCTGCGTTGTCACAAGCTTGTCCCTTGCTTCTCAGCGAGCTCTCCAGAACCGTCACACTTTCCGTGGTTAACCTCCTTGGCACTGGTACTGCAGTCCTTCTCACCACTACCGTTGTCTATGTTTCTCCTACTCTACCACTGTCACCCCGATATTAAGCAATGGAAACCCCACTCCTGGTACCAAGAATCTCTGTAGCCTGGGATGTGATTTTAGTGACAACGCCAGACTCAGGATAAAGAATTTAGATGGGATCTTTTATTCCAGACTGCACTTTTAATAGAGCAGCGTTAATTGTGCAAATTCGGGGAATCAGAGAGAGACTCAAAACTCATGTATAGTTGCTGAGATTAGTGAAGTTTGTCTCTCAAAATGATAATCAATCTATAAATAAATGGCTAACATAGACAACGGTAGCAGCCTCTCATTCTATAAACAAACACAAACATAAATATAACCTTGTCAGCACAACCATGACATATAACATCATCCATAGACATACTGTCTCATTTCAAAAACAAAATAACTGATTCAAACTTACTGCTCATCACCACTCTTGTACATCACACATTAACACTGCATATGATGAGCTTGTGTTTCTTCTCTGCATATAATAGAGGTTCACATTAACACTGGGAACACACAACATAAAAAAAATCCTCTATCTTCCTGTCCTCTATAACAAAACACACTTGTATCACGATTAATAACTCACTTTTGGAACAGTAACATTAAATAACACTCACTCTGATGCTTCGCACCCACACCGGAAGCACACGGATGGCCTATGGAGCAGTTTTCTCCCCTCTTGAATAAACAAAATAACTATATTTTAATCATGCTGTTTCACATAGATACACACAACATACTCAGTATATGAGGTGGATTATGTCCAAGCACTTACGCTTTACGCGACGGCGTTGATTTGGTTCACCCACACCAATGTGTCCCGGTTTAATCACCTGAAATCAATGCAATACACGGCCACACTAACAAGCAAAACACTAAGGAGCTCTTATTTACCTTTGTCATGCATGCACAGCTCATGCTAGTTTACTTTTTACTAAACTTTGACGTAAATTTTGCTCCAATGCACCAGCGCACACCGTGGTATGAGATCGCACTGCTTTCAGGTAATTGCCACGACACTTTCAGGTAATTGCCACGACACTTTCAGGTAATTGCACGCTTGTGTTTCTTAAAGGGCCAGCGTTACATTTTCTCACTAAATGAAAACCCCACTAATAGACACAATATGTGCAACGCAAACAGACAGGGGCACAACTAAAAGAGATCAAAAAGAGATTGAGAATCAAAATAACAAAAAGAAAAACATCAATTGGGTATTTTATATGTGGAAAACAGAAGCAGAACTTACGCTTACATCCTAAAACGCAAGCACAAAACTTTGATTTCTTTCAGTGTGTTTCAGTCTGTTTCAGATCCCGACCTAGACGGCTGCCCCCCCCCGTGACCCTCAGCTCCTCGACAGTTAGCCCCTTCAGTGGATCCAGCAAGACATGATGGACAAGGAACTCGGCAGGTCTCAGGCCCCCGCAAAGCAAGCGCAGCTCTGTCTCCAATTTCGTCACATATTCGAACCAAGGCCCAGCTGAAAAGGAAAAAAGGCTGATCTACAACCATTGCCTGATGACAGCGAGGATGAGATAGAGGAACACTTGGGAGCTACGGGAGATCTTGATCAAGTGATCACTGCTCCAATGGTGGAAGTAGCAGGGGCAGATGGCACAGTGGTGCTCGGTCACCGACCATAGACAATAAAGGATATCGAAAGCACACATGGACAACTCCCGGACCCGAGAGAGGTGGGAGGGCAGGAATTCGGTGATGAAATGAGCAGATTTTGTCCAGAGTTTTGCCCGACATCTCTTGAAATGCAGCAATTTTTTTCGAAAAAATCTGGATGCAGATTTTGCGAAGATTAAGTATTCCTGGCCAACAAACAATGTTTTCGCACAGCGAGCTCAGGCTGATCGCAGAGAAAACCAAGCATTTAATGGTTTTGTGGTGAGCCTTACAGCAGCCTGTGAAAAGAAGCATTCCCAGTGAAAATGGATATGACTAAATATTAAGGTGCAAACAACAACCAGGAGAGAGCAGGTCACAATATCTCACCCGCCTCACTGAGGTACATGATGCAAACAGCGGACTGGAGAGGCCTGCAGACATGTTTGCGGCAGCAATTTTGCCGTATGAAGCACATCCGAGGAACAGTTTCATGAATGAATGGACATCGCTCAGAAGGTGAAAAACACGTGCGTTGGCTGGGACACTGGGAAACTTACTCTCATTGAACAACATGCAGTACATGTGGAAAAGCTGGTAGCACAAGAAAAAGTGCAATAAGAAGAGAAAAGACCAGAGTCACAATGCTCAGCTGGCCATGCTGCAGATGGTAAAACAAACCACGGGAATACAGTACAGGAGACGCGGAAAAGGCAGAGGACGAGGAGGCCGTGGATGCAGTCGTTGGAGAACAGGTGGCTGTTTTGCATGCGGAAGTGAAGATCATTGGATTAAAAACTGTCAGAGAAGGAGCCGATAAGAGGAAAAGTAGTGAGGAACAGAATGGAAATTGACAGAAAGAGGCTGGCGACGCGGGGAGCAGACCCGAAGGAGAGGGTGAGTCAAAACATTTAATGCTTTGCAATGAAGATTCGTTAGAGCTAACCTTAGCAACTAACCTTTCTGAACTTATTTCACAAACTATATTAAGATTAGAAAATGAGTTTGATTAGCACCCCAGGAGGGCTAAAAGTAGTGAAGCAATATGAAGTAGAAATTCAGGGGGTGAAATATTCAATTCAATTAAATTTTACTTGTATAACGCTTTTAACAATTGTCATTGTCGCAAAGCAGCTTTACACAATCAAAAGAATTAAGTTTGTATGAAATGTGAATGTGTATGGATCAAAATGATAAGATTGTCCTTGATGAGCAAGCGGAGGACGACAGCGACAGTGACAAGGAAAAACTCCCTGAGATGGTAATAGGAAGAAACCTTTAGAGGAACCGGACTCAACAGGGAACCCATCCTCATCTGGGTGAAACAGAGAGCAGGAATTGATCTGCACTCATACTGTGTGTTAGGTGGCAGGCAGTTTGTTAGGTGGCAGGCAGTTTTATAATATAAAGTATGAAGAATACTCAATAGCATTAAAGAAAATAACTTTTTTTAGTCATCTTTCCTTCAATATTATGATGTGAAGTAAAAGGTAATAATTGTGTCAATTAAATTGTGTTAAATGTTAAAGGATTTGAGACCATCATACAAGACAGTGTTCAGTGTGATGCTCGCTCTGCCATTTAACACTGATTTTCTTTGTGTAGTATTCATGCTGTAGTGTACGAGATGAGCCTTAGCAGACAGAAACCTACAGCCTCGATTCTTCAGATTTCACAGAGTGTTGTTTTCTGCCGCGGCGATCAGCACAATGAAACACTTTGACATTTTCAAATCTGCAGGAATCTTTTTCACCGAGTCTTCATGAGGTTCGCACAGAGGAAGCCACTTAGCATCCGAAGATACGCGGCTGTCAGTCTGACGCCTCCTTAAAAACACCCACTACACGCAGGAGTGGACCGTTTTAGACAAAAAGCACGATGGGAAATCTTAGGATTAAACAAAGCAGTGTGTTGAAGAAGATGCTCAGGTTCCTGTCTCATCTCTCAAACATAGCGGTCTGGGGGAAATAAAAGAGGACGCTGCGCTAAACATGGTGTTTTTGTTTTACCTAGTGAATTTTTCATTCTGCTCCAGCTGTGTAAGAATATTGTGTGTGTGTGTGTGCATGTGCGTTCATGTTCTTACAACTCAGGGAGTGGATTCTGACTATTAAAAGTTCTCTTATCTATATCTTTGTGTTGTTCAGATAACGTACAAAACTAGGGGTAAACAGTTCTGAAAATTAAATAACTGATGCAATTTCATTGGTAAATATTCAATAAAATACAGACAGCATGATCAAGCTGTTTGTTAATATTACTGTATGTAACTAGAAACTGAGCTAATGTTAGTGGGTCACCTCTGTGTGCCAGGGGTCCTGTAGTCCCCAGAATGAAGATGAAATTCTTTTCGAGACCTGGAATTAAAAAAAAAAAAAATTCAGATTATCATTAACATTGATAAAGTTATAAAGTTTGTACTGCTTACTTAACAGATGTTGAATTTTGAATCCTGATGTCACATTCTCAGAGACCTGTACACTTGAGGGCTGTACATGCAAACAGATCAGACATAACCAATTCTACATATGATGAGGCTTTTTTCCCACAAGATTTCCAAGAAGAACCGCCTTGGAATCTGTGGAACAGTGTGGCAATGGTTTGCTTCTTACCTAGAAGATACTGTAGGTCGTATGAGGTGACATGGCAGAGATCCACATCTGCCCCACGCAGACTCTCTACTGGTGTCCTACAAGGCTCAGTATTTGGTCCTCTTCTGTTCTCCCTCTATACCTCGTCTCTCGGTAAGGTCATATCATCACATGGCTTTTCATACCATTGTTATGCAGATGACATGCAACTCATTTTCTCCTTTCCCCCATCAGACATTCAGGTTTCCACCCGGATCTCAGCATGTCTGGCAGACATCTTATCTTGGATGGCAGCTCATCATCTGAAGCCCAATCTCAGTAAAACCGAACTGCTGTTCATCCCTGGTGATACTTCCCCCTGTCAAAACCTTGTGTTTATAGCTGCTATAACATAAGTGAGAGCAAGAATAACTAATTATTAGTATTGGCTATAAATGGATAAAAAAGTATGAAGGGTAGTTCTTAAATGAATAAAAATGGTAGAAGTGGAATAGAAACGAGGGTGGACCTGCAGGGTGGAACAGTAGTGCTGCTTCATCACACCACGCTGGTGTTGAATGTTTTTCTATAACAGCATGTCCTCAGGTGTTTTATTCCTGAGTCTTATATAACTGTAGGTTGTCCCTGAATGCTGTACATATTTTACTGTGTGTTTTTTTATCTGTCAGGTATTATTGTGCTTATTTTTGCTGCTTTTCAGGAAGTATAACTTTCTCACACTTCCCAAGGTCGAACTCAATCAGTTCGTTTTTTATCACAGGATGCAAACACGCTTCACGAACACCCACCATGACCGTCTTCTTTAAAAAGTGTAATGGCAATGGGAATGACCAATTTCTTTCCTCCGTTATTTCCTGAGGGCTGCTCCTGTCTGTGTACACTACATCTCTGTTACGTTCGCTGACAACCTGCCCGACTGAGTCACTCTCAATTTTTCCTTATCTCTCTCCTCTACGTGTGCTACATTTATCATTAGCACACAGCAGGTGGACTGGAGCGCTATCATAGAAATCAGTACGACGAAGAGGACGTGCGGCTGTCGCAGTGAGAAAGGGGGGGAGAGAGAGAGACGAAGAAACTTGACGGAAAAGCAGGAGGAGTGATGGAGGTGTCGTCTACTGCGCTCTATGTGGGTGCTTTGATTGAAAACGACACCTTTATAATTCCTTTCGGATAATTGCTAGCAGGTCCGAGCCGTAATAAGACTCTTCATTGGCAAGGAGATGAGACGTTTTGTTCTGACGTGCCTATTGAATGACGGCTAAATTGGCAAGAACCGAGCAGAGAACAGAAGTTCATCCAGTGTGTCACCGAGGGAAATAAGGAAAAGTAATTAGGAGTTAATAAGACCACATCTTGCTCCGAATGAGGTCTGCTGTTGAGAATTATGATGTGTTCTGCACAGGTACTTTCTCCCTATGTTTGTTAGCATAGGAAAAAAAAAAAGTCTGGATGGTGATGAAATAAGCGCCAATCAACAGTTCAAATGCCCAAATTCCCCCCGACCAATCACGGCCCAGAGATGTCTCAAGTGGAAGAAACGTGACCAGGACCTTACTCTTAACCCAGCTCCCACCCGTCTCTGTTTGTGCTTAATATATTCATGTTTTTTCATTTCTAAAACTTCAGGTAAAACTTGACATTCTGCACTTTAACACACAGTTTTTCCACACTTTCTCTAATTCTTGTCTAATTTGCATAAATCCACAAAAACATACTTTCAAACTACCCTTTTGCTATTTATCTCACTCTAGAAAACATACAAAACCTTGAGAATATAACAAAGTAAAAGGAAACATAATTTCCTACATACAGTATGACGATGATTACCACATTTTGGGCCACGTTCAGAATGAACTCCTATGAGCTACTGTAGATTTTTTCCCCCCTAAAAGATAACTGCTATGTGCTCAAAACCTTGCTAGAAGTTCACGTATAACATCACAAATCATAATCAATGGCACATGAAACATGAGAATGAAAAATTTCCTGAATTGAGTTTATCAGAATGAATCAGAAAATTAATTATGATGCAGTTAAAAAAAAAAAAAAAAACACGAATCACAACTAATTTATATTAAATCACCCAAAATCATACCACTATCAAGAGTCAAAGACAAAATGATGCTACAGTAGTTAGTAGGCACAAAAAACAATAAATAAATAAATAAATAGCTACAGATGTAATAACTTGCTTTTATCCCTGTACAGATTATTCGGAAGAGGGTTTAAGATTGAAAAATAAAAAAGCGCAAGTGGGACAAATGAAATGGAAACTTGTGTTTTTAAACCTGTTGATTATATTGAGCTGTTGCTATGGAAACGATTATACAGAGTGAGTGCTTTAATATACACCTGTGATTCGCAGCCCCACTACTGATGTTATAGGAAATTAAACAAACACCTCCTTCCATCCAATCAGAAAACAGAATTCAGCAACGCTGTGGTGCAAAATTGTTTGACTATTTTAATTTTTTTTTTTAAGTAAACAGATGAAGTTCCAGCTTTCCCAAGTGATATCAGATTACTGACCTGCATGTAAACAGACTGACTGGATTATTACAGAATTCTGATTATTTAAGTTTTGTATACATTCTGTAGATGCAGCAGTTTAGAGTTTATGGAGGGTTTGGGAGAGAACCAGGCAGAACTCAGAGTATCGTAGTGGACATACTGCTTTAACCAGATTATCAGACCGGCTTTGAGACGGATTACGGGTGCATGTGAGACCGGAGTCATGGAGCACTGAGTGCTGCTTCTCCTGGAATTCAATATGGCAGCAAAGTATAGACAATCACACACACACACACACACACACACACACACACAGATGAAACATGCCTCTGACTCCGTGCTCAATGCAGATGAGTTCCTTTAACCAACAGTGAGTCTGTAATTTGCCAGGAAGATAAATGCGAGAGCAGCGTGTGTTTATAAATGAGATCTAGGTCCCGGGTCTCTCGATGCCGCTCTTGTGCCGTTAGCGGTATAAACACTGAAGCGAGGCATTCATTAAGCGCTCAAAACAAGGGCTGAAGGTTAAGTGGGTGTCTGTGTTATCTCACTCATTGAATTTTAATTCTCAGAACAAAATTATAGACCGGCCAATTAAACAAACACAGTGCTTTGGGCCGCTTTAATATTAATAAAAAAAGATGGCTGTGTGTTGATTTGAACTGAGTTTGTCTCACGACATGGGATCATTCTTTATACTCTGTGTGTGTGTGGGTGTGTGTGGGTGTGTGTGTATTTATACCTTTTTTCGTTTTAAATTAATTTTAGTCCTAAACCAATACAGCTTTTTTTTCTCCTTTGATTCTGTGGTTTTGTTTTTCCCATCATACATAATGTATAGTCAGCTCTATAGTGTGTGTGTGTGTGTGTGTGTGTGTATATGTGTGTGTGGGTCGTGCGCTTGAATGCAAAGTGTGACCTCCATATGGGTTCCTTGTGAAGCGTGTATGTTCTTCCTGTTGAAAGCACAACTGGGTCTTTATCAATTCTTTACGGTGCTTCCTCCAGGAAACTTCACACACTAGGGGCGTGTAGTATAGAGAAGGAAAAAAAGAATAAAAAAACAAACAAGAAAACAACTTTTGTTCTTTATAGTTTACATATAGTATATACACTGTATATTTACACATTCACAGAAAATTCTGCTATTTTTCTCCATGTATTAGTAGTCTTAAATTATGTACATTATCTGCGTCACAAGCTCCCGTGTGTAAGATGATACTGTAGACACGTAAAGTTTTCTTGAATTTTTGGTTTAAAAAAGAAAAAGATGCATTGAAATTCTATAGAGATGTTCTCATTTCCCTGTAGAAATACAGTTCTGTAGGAGCAGGGTCCTTTAGCCATGGTTCAGAGATGGAGTTGGGTCGGGTGATACTCTGAATTCTGGTGAAGATCATTATGTGGAAGCAGAAGTTCTGTAGAGTCCGACTGCAAGTCTGTAGAGTTCTATAGAAATGAGTGCAAACTCTGTGTGATGTACATCTTAAAGCCGAGTCTTTACATTTCTATAGGAATCCTACAAGTGTTTTTTTAGGGTTCAAGAATTCAACTGCGCTGTAAAATAAATGTCCAGCAAATAAATATTAGAAAATTTGCGTGTAGTCAAGATTGTTTTAATGACTGAGTCATCAATTACCCTTTAATGTGGAGAAAAATCATGGCATTTTCATGTTTTTATTCATCCACCTTCTATAGCTCACCCGGTTTACAGTACAGGGTCACGGGGGGCTGGAGCCTATCCCAGGAGATTTTGAGGTCAGGGTGTCAATCCGTCACAGGGTACACACACACACACACACACACACACACAATTTGGGAACACCAAACACCCTAATCGAACCATAACCATTGAGTTGAGGCCACAGTACTAATCACTACGCCACTGTGCCACCCTTACAACAACCTAAAACAACACCCACACACACACACACACACACACACACACACACACACCTGTGTATATTTATAAAGTAAAGGAAAAACTATTCTGCATAAACTATTCCTCCTGATACACTCCACTAAGTTTAAGAGTAAATATCCATGTCTCCATCTATTTAGCCGCGCAGTATTGTGAGCGTTCTGCTCCGTCGTGTCCGTGACCACGAGAACTCTTGCTGCTCTATCACCGGAGATCTCACAAGGCCAGCCATTAGAGAAAATCGAGAATCATGGGAAAGCAGCCAAGGCAGCAGAGGCTGGGTGTAATTGCTCGAATTCAAAGTGTAAATCTGTTCACTGGTTATTTTTGAACTTTAAAGCTCACAATCACAATAAACCACGAGTCAGGGCGAAAAATAACCGTTACAGGATAATCTTGGAACATAAGAGGATTTTCAAAAACACATGTTCATTTCAGGATAATCCGCCCGCTGGAGGGTTTTTTTTTCTCCATTTTATTTATTTATTTTTTTATATGATTATTAAAGCAGAAAATGTGTGAATGTTTTGTTTAGATTGAGATATCACCATGTCAACATTTATTACAAAGTTTTGGCATTAAAATCCATTTATGATCACAAGATAAATAAATCAGAAAAGGGTTTACAATCAACAGTGTGTGAGAAACACATTCTTTACAAATCATGCTTTTAATGCATTCATAGATTATGTAATAGTGATGGTAATAAAGCTTTTTTTTTTAATCCATGGGGGCATAAACTTTAGGGTGACTTATGAGAGGTATGCATGATAAAATGCCAAATATGATGCAATAAGTAAATAATTTCACCTTCACAAACTCTTCATTAATAAGGTAAGACTGGTGTACGGGTTCTTTATTGTTTCTATGTTTCCAGACTTTGGATCTCTGTTTTAAAAGCTTCCCAAGAAGGACAAGTGAAAGGATCCAGAAGTTTCCGGCTCTTCTTCTACTGTACATCATTTACATAAACCTGGGAAACACCAACAAACTAAAATATTTTTGATATTTGTCCTGATATTTTGTCCTGATATTTTGTTTTTTATTTATTTTGTAAAAGTTTCACCCTGGAATTGTTTCTGGAGATGGTTCAAGATAAGCTGAAGAATCTTTCAGTGGCAGCATTTGATGCATTTTAGGCTAAAAGGTTCTGTTCACATCACAAGCCACATTGTCCAGTTCTGATGATTTTGGGCAGATCGAATTTGCGTGTCATGACGGTTCAGGTTCATAATTAAGTGACTTTTATCTGACTCTAATATGGATGTGAAACAGCACACGTGCACATTAACACATCTTTTCTCATGCCATCTGGGTTAAAACGTCATATTTTGTGAACACTCATTCATTTCAAACAATAAATGCAATTTTGGTAAGAACACGCGTGGTGTTTGCTCTGGAGGACGCGAGCTGTGAGTCGGCTGTAGTTGTTGAGGTCCAGCAAAAGGAAGAAAGCCAGATGCCTTGCTGATGACGTCAGCGCCGTACGCATGCACAGAGGCACATGACTTCTGATCTCATCCCAAATCACATGACTATGTATCAGATATGTATCTGATCTACGACCACATACGAAAGTGAAAGCGATTCAGACGCGATCTGAAAATATGTGAACGCATGATTAGTGCATTTAGGCGGCCCTGAAAAAGTAACAGATGTATCACATTGAGGTAAAAATTTATTTATTTTTTTTTACTTTTGAGTAAAGTGTACATTTAGTTTTACGGAGTGGAATGGACTTAACTAAGATTTTTTTTGTGAATCGACTGATTATATAATAATGCACCTGGGGAATCAATATAGCACACAAAGAATTACATCACTTACACATTTTGTCATTGCAGATTCCTGCTCTACTTCGCCCCCTAGTGAAACACAGACCCATGCATGTTTCTAATCTTTCAATTCAATTACAGACAGTTTATACCGAGGATCGGATTAGGAGCCGGATTAGCACCTTTATTGCGCTGGTCCCATGCTGGGGGCTGTAACACTGACACCCCTGATATAGAAAAACAGATACACAGAACCTTTGTATGTATAAAATGTCCAGTTGTTTAAAATGTAACACCCACCAGGATATAGGATAAAACAACCAATAATATGTGGTTTTAGTGATCTAGTTAATCAATCATGTTGATCCTTTTGGATATGTACTGTATGGGTGCCAAAACTTTTGCCAAGAACATTAGTGGTACACATATCTGCTGTTGAAACATAATATTTAGGATTAAAGAAAATATAGTGGGTCCTGCTGTGACACACACACACACACACACACACACTTTATTATCCTTGCTTTGACTTTCTATCGACATAATTATTAATGAAGCTAATAACACATTATTAAATATAATCCTGACCTTAACCTAAGAAACCAAAATAAAACCTTTTGGCTCTTAAAAATAATAAGATTATAAAAATAATAAAAAAAAGAATATATATATAAATATACTGTATATATATATAAATAAATAATTAAAATCACACTCAATGAAATGTTCCCATGAAAATTGAAAAAAAATAATTTCTTTCATTTTTGTGAAGCTGCTTTGAGACAATGACCATTGTTAAAAGCGCTATATAAATAAAA
>JAOVVB010000037.1:681421-692595 GCA_028570985.1 Heterobranchus longifilis
TTGATTGATTGATTGATTGATTGATTGATGGATGGATGGATGGATGGATGGATGGATGGATGGATGGATGGATGGATGGATGGAGCAATTACCTAATGGGGTAAAGGGTGACATAGCTGCCATGAGTGATGGCTAAATAGGTTGAATAAATGGACAGACAAATGTATGAAATTTTAAGACAGATGGTACAAAGTATGATGGTAAGTAAACAATTGCGGATTGGATGACTGATGGTTGGAGGGCTAGAAAGTTTAAAGTTTGATGGAGAGATTTAAGAATGGGGTTGGATAACTAGATAAACATCAGGGCAGCCAACAAAGCAAGAGACAAATAAAAAACAAGATCAGCAGACATAGATAGACAAATGGAAGGAGATCTTTTATGAGCATCATGGACTGACTTTGGAGTATTGAAGAATTGAAGAGTTCTGGGTGCAGATCGAAGCTCCAGTATATCCACCTCTATAAATCAGTGTTGAATGTCCTCCCTCCTGTGAGAACGAGGACACCTCGTCTATTATTTATGGCCTCTTAGCAAGCACACGAGACACACTGTCACCAAAAATCCATTTACATCCTGATGTATGTGGAGAAACAGCTTGTGATGACAGCAATTTCAGGAGGGAAATTACCCCACACAGACGAAAGAGGACACTGCTGGATTGAGCCGGCGCACCGCGCCCTGATTGACAGCTCACTGGAACGCAAAGCAGCATCGGAAATAAAGGAATAATCACGGAGACAGGATTTGGAGAAGTGCAAAGACATCTCAGGGAAGCTTTATAGCTTTATTTTGGAAGTGCGAACTGCAGGATCGAGGGTGAGGGGTTGCATAAAGATATGTTTAGATCGAAGTGGACTTTAGAACTCCCCCCTGAGATACTTGTCATTTCTTCCGCCATTTCCAGACACTGTATAATTTCTCGCGTGTAAAGTCGCGTCGAGTGTCTACGCCAGCAGGAGACTGGCGTAGGGGGAACGAGGGCCCTTGACACTGTGTGCTACAAAGGTTAAGTGTTCCAATCGCAGAATGATACCCTTAAGTAGGACAGAAATCTATTGTTTCATGAGCAAAGAGCATGAAAAAAAAGTTTTTTTTTTTCCTTTTCTCCATCTGCAGCTGTTGGCTGCTGTTCAGTATTCAAGAGGGATTGAGGGGCGGCTCCGCGTCAAGATCCATAAATATGCATGAGTATCTCTTCGGCTGCCGCTGATGATAATAAGCCATAAACAAAATGCATTTTCTTACCAACGCAAATAACTACACCCAAATTAATTTCCAAATAGCACGTCTGACCTTCTCACAGAGCTTTTCTTTGTCCTCAATCCTGAGGGAGTGAGAGATCTTTTTCAGAAGCTCTGCATTAGTCGCTCTCGGTATTCATACCATGATGGCATCATTAAAGCCTGCTCACTTCACCATAATAACTCCATAAACGATGGGGCTTTGTAGATCTCAATCTCTCACAGAGATCCTTCTCTTTTTCTTCTGTTAGCCATGCGTTATATTTTAGAACATTCTTATTCGAGAGGTGAACTGTCTTGGATAAACAATGCAAATATAATGTGGATACCAATCCGAAATGTTAAAACAGCTGCTTTGGCATTTTCATGAGAGCTGATGATGGGAGTGATGATGATATTAACCCTTAAATCTCAAGTGTTACAGATCCCTTCAGGAAACACGAAAGGGGTCGATGACTGATTTAACATGAAAGGGCTCAATGACTGATTTAAAAAATAAATTAATTTAAAAAATCCTCATATGGAAGTCCTGCCAGTGTGTGTCGATGAGGGAGGCATCAGATGTCCAATTGTGTGTTTGGGTGCTCAGATATGTCATGTAGAACCAAGGTTATCAATAGTTTATGGAATTTATTATGTATTAATTATATACAGTTAGTTGTAAACAAGTAATCTGATTCACAACCAGTTACAGAAGAACACACATCTGATAACGTTATGACGTCTTAAACAACATGCCGTCTCTGCAGTAATCGCTTCAAAGTTGTTCTGAATTGCCTCCTTGTTGTTTTACTTATGGCTTAACCAAGCTACAAAGCTAACTGGCTTTTAACACAAGGCTGAATCCCAAATTCTTGGAGCCCAGAAATAAACGGAGCTGATATTCTAAAGTGGAAATGTAAAGTAAATTTTCATATGTTTCTCAGGACTGTCCATCACCTCCATGGTTTATTCTTCTCACCTTTTGGCTATGGAGTATGTCGAAGAACTGTCAGAGCTTGTCTTAAATAGGGGTGTGTCACAATTATACTTAATTCACCATTAATTTATGCATGATATGCTGGATCAGGTGCTATTGGATAAAATCGAGGTGCTGTTCAGTTAAACCACTGATTAATGTCATTGTTACAGCAATCGATGTTCATGGAGTCGTGTAATACTGTTACACCAGATTCCTGTTAAGAGTTATTTTAACACTCGCTGTCTTCCCTGTTACATTTCATCATATTATTTGTCTTTTATTTTGCATTTCCAAAATTAATAATAAATAAAAAAAAACACTGTTTCTTCCTTTAGTCCTAATCCTAAATTTCTATCTCAGTTGTTTTCAGCATTAAGATTGAAGGTGAGTGTTTGTGTTTAAAACTGAAGGATTATCTGGAAAACACGTCATATTCAATAAATTTCAAAAATGTTAACTCGACACAGGTGAGTTTAAAACTCTGAAAGTAGAGATCCACAGAAAATCCACTTAAGCAGCTGCGTAACCCGACTCTGAACACCATAAACTTTCCTCATGCATTTCCTCAAACTTTCCTTATGCTAAGTGGATCAATGAACAAAATAATTCACTTTCAGGTTTCCTCGGCAGCACCATGACGTCTCTCTTCAAAATAATTTTAAACCTTTCATCCGAGGTGCCACAGAAACATTAGTAACATTTTTAAACTCAAACAAACATTTATTGTGAAAAGACCCTGAAACAAAATCCACTTTGATCACTCCACACACTTTACGCCATGTTTCTTCAAAGATCCAATAAAGACCCGCAGCCGTTCTCTTGAGCGTCTCGTCAGAATGTTAATTCTCTCAGACGTGGTGCTTTTCGCTTCTGTGGATTTTAACTTTGTTTTTACCTTTTGGGGATTTGAGAAGTGAAATATTGCAACGTTCCCGAAGAGAAACATCTTCCTGACTCTTCCATCTCTGACGCTGCCCCCTTAAGCTAACACCTCCTGCTTGTGTGCTAAAATAAAAAAAAAGGTTTGTTTTAATGTAGAGAAAAAACAACAACTTCGACAACAATAAAACACACTCAGAGACACTTTATTCCAAACAGGAGAATAAACGATCCCTACAGCATGGCCGGACAGCGCAGAGAGTTTCAGTCCATTTAAAACCGCTCGTTTTCCTGAATTACATTTCTTGATGGTTTTAATAGCTGTGTGTTTAATTAATGTCTATTTCCAGCTGCACACAGTCACAACATCAGTGTGATCCCTAAACACTGAAGCGCTGACTACAGACAATCACACAGAGGAACACGGCGGAGTGAACACGTGATTAAAGATCTGTCTCATGACCTGAGCTTCAGTGTCCACTACAGGTCTACTGAAATGATATGAAGATGTGAGAACTGGCCCCACCCCTCCGCAAACATGCCACCAGTCACAACCATACTTCTTCTTCATGTGCCTTTCGTCTTTGTTTGCCTTTTTTTCTATCTTCTGTATGTTTTTTGTTTCGAAACTCACTTGTTCTTTCTTTCTTTCTTTCTTTTTTCAAAGCTTTTTTTGTGATAAGTATATTTTTCTTTGTCTCTCTTTTCTCCCTTTTCTGTCTCCCTTTACCCATTTCTTTTCTTTTCATTGATTTTCTTTCTTTCTTTAAAAGATTTTACATAAATTATTACTTAAATAATTTTAAGTAATCAACAGTATATTATAAGTGTACTGTACCAAACTTTTTTCTTTCTTTCTTTTTATTTTAGGTTCCTTTTTTTCCCCTGTTTTCTTTTTCTGTTTGTTCTTCTTTCCTTTATGTCTCCCTTTTTGTTTTCCTTTTTCTAATTCATTCTTTTTTCCTTCTTTCTGATTCCTTTCTTTATTTCTATACTCTTCTTCTAAGAATTTAGTAAAAAATACTTTTTCATTTAGTTTATTTCTTCTTATTATTTCGTTCTATACTTTACTTCCATTTTTCTCCCTTTTCTGCTTTTTGTATTTTTTTTCTTTATTTTCCATGTAAGAATTTAATGAAACTCTTCTTGATTATTTTTTTTCCCAAAAACTTTTTTTTACTTTTAGATATATCTTTTTTTACTCTTCTCACTTTACTGTGATGTTTTTTTTCCTATATTTTATTCTTTCTTTCTTTCCAAAACCCTTTTATGTTTATTTTTGTTCTCCTTGTTTCTCTTATTTCTCTTCTCCTATTCCTTCCCTCCTTCTCTCCTTCTCTCCTTCCCATTGGATCTTCCCCTTCCTGAGTAAGAGACCCAAAGGAGCAGATGACCTTGACCAAACTGTAACAACATTCCAAATCAACAAATCAAATATGAGAACCAGAATCAGAGTCAGAAAACAACAAGTCATGTGATCTACAAACAGCTCAGTTCAGGGCGAGGCCAGGATCAGACTGAGGAATTAAAGCAGGATCGAAACCCTGACATTGACACAGAGACACACCTGCTACAAGAGACGTACAGAGTTATACTTCACAGGCTAATTTACCTTTAATGGTCCTTAAGGTGTCAATACTTTTGTTGGAAAAATAAATACAATATATTCCAGTGTGTATAAAACCCGCTCGACATTTAGAGACTCTGTAGCTTCTGATTATTAGAAAGTTATGTGGATTTAACTTCACACAAGCCATTAGCATTTCACAAAGTGTTGACCTTTCTCTCCGGGTAGAAGGCAGACGTTGGAATAATTGAAAATGTAAATGCTCGGGAATATTCATCTGATCTGCTCGGATCGCTCCCCTCGTGTTGCCTAGTTGATGTTCTAGCTGTTGCTGTTGTTGTTTTTCTTTTAGAATTATCGTACCAAACGTCCACGATTATGCAAATCGGCCTGTCAGTGTGACCCCGCCTTCTCACTTTATTGGTTGTTACTTTTTCACCCCAAATTTCTCAACACACACACATACTGTACACACACAAACACACACACACACACACACACAGAAAAGGAAAAATATGTCAGAAAATGTATAGCTCAAAGCTTTACCTCTGACAGTTAAAAAGCACTGACACTTGAGACTCCTTACATGTTACAGAAACACATTTCTTTATACAATACAAGAAACTTCATCAACTTTTTTCTCCACCCCTTTTGATATTTAGCATGTGCTTTACATTTTTTTTTATATTTCAGTGGAAAACCACTGAGGCACGGTGTTTCAGACGTGAATCAGACAGGCAGTCCGATCATGGCTGCAGCGTACTGAGAAAACTTTCTACCTTGATGGTGTCCAAGCTTTAGTGAAACAAAGTGCATTAGTGTAGTGGGGGATTATATAGAGAAATAAAGAGAGTTTTTACTCTCAGAACTGTGTTCTGTTATCCAAAAGACCCATTTTGACTTGAACATACATTGTATTATTGAAAGTTGTTGCATCTAGTGCATTAATATTGTATTGAAACATACAGTGTGTTGCACATTATCCTTAAAATAATACAACACCTGGATCGCTCTAACACCCTGAGCTCGGTGCTGATCGGTCCACAGGTCCGTTCTCCGTCTGTTTATTCAGACTTTTGTGTTCACACAAAAACTCTGGTTTATGACTGAGATTAACACTGCTGCTCAGCTTTATTTTTAATTCACGTTTTAAACTGATAGCTTTTTTCAGGCATTCCTTTTTTTCATCACTTTTCAAAGTCCAATTATGGCTCCACAAAGCAATCCATCATCGGAATGAAGTTGGCTGCGGAGGAAAATTAAATGTGTCAATTTAAATTAAGAGCATTTGCCATCTAAAAGAGGGACAGCGGTGACGAGGCTTGCTGATGAGTTTACTTAATGCCTGGCAAGCGTTTCACACACAGGCAGGTTAGAGCCTAATTGGAAAATGTCAGTGCTAAAGAAAAGATTTGTGTACAATAGGTAAAGGAATGAAAGGAAAAGCTGAAAGTGAATAATCTGCTGAAAGTTCACTGCTAGTGTGTTTCGGAATCTAATTACCAGCCATTACACTTCGTCCATCTCGCATATATGTATATTTAGTTCTGACTTCCAGACCCCATATCTTTCGGATTCCTTGCTGGAACTAATTATTTTTATGTTTCCTGTCCAAATAAATGCCACAGAACTTAATGCGCGCTTTAACTTTTCTGATGACTTTGAATGAAGTCGCTGTGAAAATTGCAGATAAGAACGATCATCCTAACATCATCTAGCACCTGATTCCCGTCGCCATATTTCATGGAAAGCGCACTAATGAATTCCTTTACCTTTGATTGGGGGTCATTTGTCTGATTACGGTGTGATTGGCGAACTGATTAAATTTGAGGGCAGGCCACGAGGAACGCAGAGGAAATGATAAATCTAACCTGCGGTTGGGTCGTGACACCGTGAGCTATTTGACGAGACTTATTTTAGCGCACGAGCCTGGCGATCTGATTTCAACCTGTGATTGCACTAATTGATATTCATGGCTTCCGTATGTCCGTACAACATGTAATGATCTGACAGTCATCGGGGAAATAACTCGGGACACGGCAGGAGGAACCAGGCCGCGCACTCGCTCTATTTGTCTTACAAGTTTATTTGAAAATCGGTTGTTGTGTTAATAATGAACGTTACATCATTATTCATTTATTTATTACTTTTTTAAAGTTTAAGTTAAACCATATTGAAAAATTAGACTTGATCAAAGACTAGTATTTTAGGATCTGTAAAAAGTTTATTGTTATTATTATTATTATTATTATTATTAAGTTTATTATTTATAGTTCTGGTTACATGACCAAGAGATTACACACACACACACACACACACTTGTGGGAGGTATTTTTTCTATCCTACCCTTGCATTTTAATGTGTTAATTTGTTTTGAAATTATTATTCTAGTTTTACTGCCAAATTTCACATGCCACTTTATTAATTTATTTATTTACAGCTGTTCCTCTGCATACCAATTTGATCTGTTCTTGAGACGACTTCTTAGGATAAAATAAAGATTAAGATAAAGATGAAATTTCATATTGTGAAACACGTTGTCCCGTAGGGCAGATAATCCGTTCCAGCCACCAAAAAATATTACCAATATTACCAATTTCCAACACTATAATCATATTTCTGCATAAAAACAATTAAAACATTTAGAAAAGACATGTAAATATAAAATAAATAGACATTAAACCTCATTTAATGTTAATTTATGTTATAATGTTAATGTTGCTGCTTTAAAAAAGCGGCTCCCTTTTCTTCTTGCTACCGTCCTTGATAACATTCTTGGGACCTGCGGTGCTACGTCTTCACTAAATCTTACAAAAAAATACCAAAAAACCCCCCACAAAAAACATGTAAACTCACCTCACTTGGTGCAAGTGAAGTGAAATGCAATTTCGAAGCAAATTTCTTGCAAAATTTCAGTTCTTAAGGCAAAACTTTGCAAGTTTGTATGCCGAGGTGCCACAATATTTATTTATTTATTTTGTAAAATTCTTCTTTAATTTTCCTCCTGTTTTCCTCCTTTTCATGTTTCCAGTCTAAACCTCAAGAGTTCATTCTCCAATAACTGATAGCATTGCTAATAAACACAATATTGTTACCTCAAAACAGGACAATACATTTTTTTAAGTGAGACGCAGTAACACTACCATAACATTAATTCAGATCATAAGAAAATATTTTATTAAATCTATTAAATTAGTAAATTTAGCAGAAATTAGATTTTATATGGAAAATGATCATTTATTTAAAATATAATATTCAATTAGATAATATCCCATCCCATCCCATCCCATTCTAAACCACACACACACTGCACAGAGCAGATGTGAAGTCATTTCCATAAGGCAGGAACATTACGCTGCGGCTCTGTGTGTGGTTTATTTGTCACAGTTTGAGTGAATAGAGGAGCTGAAACTCAAATAGCCTCGAGCTGTACTTATTTTAATCCCATAAACCAATTACAAAGCCATCAGACAAAATACGCCTCGGGAGACACGCAAAGACTAATTTAATGCTCGATAGCAGCGTCCGACTGCAGCACGCTACTTCCTACAGTTAATCTAATAAACAGGAAGTAAACGCTCACTTTTAGCTCACACATTTTTCTTGGCATCACAATTATAACAAAATCAGCTGCATCTAAAGATCTGTGTATTCTGTCTCCTGATTGGACAGAAGGTGTTGATTAATTCTCCCCAACCGCAGCTCTGACACTATCGCGGGTTTATGTTAATGCACTTTTCCTGATACTCTGGTGTTTCCATAGCAACAGCTCGTTCACAGAGGATGTGTAGGTTAAAAAATAATGTTAAACAGTTTCTACAGTACAGTGATGTTTTCAGCCTGTAAGTATATGTGTATTAAACATCCATGGAAGGAGTCTCCAGTGTCAGTGCTATGGAATATTCTGAGGAAAGCTGTAAACTTGAGAAAACTTTATTTTTCCTGACTTTTGTTTTGCAGTTTCTCTATAACATGATAAGACAAACAAACAAACAAACAGACTTATCCTTTGAGGATATTCCTCAGACTTAAATGTGTCTGTAAATGGAAGAAAAGTATAAAGTGTTTTTTAATTAGTTCACAACTAATTAAAAAATCACACTGTTGATGAATTGCTGTTATATGGCAATATGGTTGGAAAAGAACACTTTGCGATGCTCCCATCATGCATAGTGTCCACTGTACAAGCCTCTGGAGACAGTGTTATGATCTGGGGTTGATCAGTTACTCAGGTCTAGACTCAGTAACGTTATGTGGAAATAAAATGAAGTCAGCTGACCACCTGAATGTACTGAATCACCAGAGTATCACATCTATGGAGGGCTTCTTCCCTGAGGGCACGGCCATATTCCAGGACTCAGAGTGTGAGAGAGTGTCTCTGGGAGTGTGAGGAATCATTTACACACATGAACTGGACACCTGACCTTATCCCTAATGAAAGTCTTTGGGATGTACTGTACTAGAGACTTTGCAGAGTGGTTCAACTTTCCCAAAATCAATACAAGATTTCTGCCAAGAATTAATTCTACTCTACTGAAATAAAAGTTGTGATGCTGCATGAGGTCGCTATAACAATGCCATGGTGAATGCATGATCTAATCAAAACTAAATTTGATTCAGTAAGCTATTAGAGCGTGCCACATTCATTTTTGGCCTGGCAGTGTATTGTTTGGGCTTAAAAAGAGCTCTTACACTCATACTGTATATTTTGAGAAAAAGTTGATGTGTCATTTGGTTATTTGTGTGTAGAACCAAAACAGTTTCTAAAACTAGTACTGTAGGAATAAAGGCCTGAGTCAGAGCCAGAGATTTTGTAAAAGCATCTCTGCTCATCCAGCAGAACCCGGCCATCTGTGAGAAGCCTATGTGTGTGTGTGTGTGTGTGTGTGGGTGGGTGGGTGTTTGTACTGGCAAACCGCTAGTCAAGATTGATAAGTTATGAAATTAGCTTTGGATTTAGCATGAAAGATTTGTTCATTAAAAATACATTACATGCAAAAAGGATCAGTTGATGCTAAATGGAACAACCGAAAATCCATTAAATGAGACTCGGCCTCTTCCTCTTAGAGACAGGATTCAGTGCGAGACTCGGCCTGCGTGAAAGCGGCAAAAAAAAAATCAGAGTTGAAAAGTGTGGAAAATCTAACAGACTTCCTTCAGTGCAAAATCAGTTCCTTTTAATGTGGATCACGATTTAGGAGAAATAATCAACACTCACAGTGATGGAACACGACAGTAACTTCAGAGCATCCAATCAGCAAATTTTATTACCTCTCAGAAAGCAGAAGACAGGTAACTGATGCTCCAGTGGACTAAAACAACCTGCGCTCCACCATTATGGAGCTAATGAGCCGAGGCGAGTCGGCCCGCTCCACCCTAATCCAGCGTGAACCTCGCAGGAAAACGGCACGTTTACTCGACGTGAAGCAGACAGACCGAACAGACGATTATGCAGATGAGCATCACGGCCTCTCGCCCTGAGACTAAACCACTTCCTGATTGCTTTTCAAAGAACTTTTACTAGCAGATGTTTTACCTTCAAATGACATTTCCATCTCATGGGTGACCTTTTCACTACAACCTGTGCAGAGCTATCATAAATTAGCTGTACGTGTAACTAATAAATGTGATGCTGTGTGATCATGAAAGAGTCTTAAAGCACCATTTAATTATAATGTTTAAATGCATCTTGTTATACTGAAATTTATTATAATGTATGGCTCTTACAGCAGGTCTATTTGAAAGAGATTTCTGGGAGGGGCTGAGCTTGAACCTAAATAGTTGTGGCTCTAATGAAGTATCACTTTTTACACCAAGTGCATTTTAGATTATACAGTGAGAATATAGTGCAAAGTTAGCTAAGTCTGCTGAAATTACTGATGTGCAGATGGTCAGTGTTTTGCTGTAACGCTGTATGCCGAAACGTTTTCATGTAAATTACAGGAGTGAGAAAATGAGGCTATGCAAATCAAAACTCTGAGGCTGAAATGTGACTAATGTTTATTCGTTTTCTACCACACACTTAACAACTAGTTAAGAGTTAGTTAAGTTTGATGATGTACAGTACGGTTAGTTATTTTGACAGAACAGCAGATTTTTCCCAAACTGTTCAAAATCTATATTTGTGGGTTTGTGATGCGATTCTTAACTATTAGACTCATTACAGATATGTTCAAGCGTAAAACTGTTACAAGACTCTCTGTGCTCGAACTTCTTTCAGTCAGAGCAGTATAAAGGTTTTCAGCAGCTTGTGCTACAGTAGCTCTTCTGTGGGATCAGACCAGACGGACTAGCCTTTGCTGCCCACGCCTGTTAATGAGCCTTGGACGCCCATGACCCTGTCGCCGGTTCACCAGCTGTCCTTTAGATCCTCATACTTGGCCATTTTCCCCACTTCCAGCACTTCAACTTCAGGAACTGACTGTTCAATTGCTGCCAAATATATCACACCACTTGACAGGTATCATTGTGATGAGTCATCACCTCAGATACACACACACACACAAACACACACACACACACA
>JAOVVB010000037.1:702872-712977 GCA_028570985.1 Heterobranchus longifilis
GCAGGACACCAGGACGAGTCAGACAGGTCCAGAGGGCAGAGGGGGTCTGGATCACTGGCAGCTCAGGAGCGACATGTGTAGTGAGAGAGAGAGACAATCATGGTCAGTGTGCATGGAGTTTGCATGTTCTTGGTGGGTTTCCTTTGGGTTCTACTCACACAATCCAAAGACATGCAGATTAGGCTAATTGGTGTTCTCAAATTGCCTGTAGTGTGTGTGTGTGTGTGCGTGTGTGTGTGTGTGTGTGTGTGTGCCATTCACTGGATTGTACCCACCTCACACCCTAAGCATACAGTGAGTGAGTGTTTTGCTGTTGTAGCACTGTATCATATCACACAAGTGCAAATTATTTTCCTATTGAAGCACACCACACAGGGTGTTGGTTATACATAAAAACAAACAAGCAGCAAAGAACACATTAAAACTACTTCACCTTTCAGTTAATATCATTCACTGTATGTGTGATTAATAATGATTGATTACTGTCTAGTGGACATACAATTACAAAAAGAAAAAGAAGGAAACAGATCATCAGAAGGCAGAATTCATGGAGCAACCTAGTGAGAAAGTCATGTGGAGAGAAGCATGCAGCACAGAAGCTCATGTCCATCAGCAGAGCTCACTTTATACAGTAACTCAGTGAGCAACCTTCCCGCAGATGGAATATACATTACATTACAACGTCTTCGGGAGTGGTTCAGATGTTTTTCCTTTGCCTTTGATTTTCAGATTCCATAAATCTAGGTTTGTAAAATCTGTGTAATTTGTAAACTGTAAACTGAAAACATTGTTTTGGGGTACTAAAGCATAAATACACAATTATTTGCAAACATTTTTTTTTTTGTTGTTGTAAATTTGTGATCAACAAAACTTTACACAAGTTCTGTAAGTAACTATGTAGCTGGCATGATCACATTGACAAAATACCTAAACACTGTACTTGAGTAAAAGTAACGATACCCCAGGCAAAATCTTCCTCAAGTAAAAGTCTTTCATGGTGAAAAGACAAATCAAATAATTTCATATAATAGTCAACATCAAATACATACTTTAAATGCTACACAGCACTGTGGTTCTGTAACACGTCCCCATGCACTAATGTAGTGAAGTATAAAGTACAGATAGTTGTAGGATGTAGTAAAGTAAAAGTAAAAACTTTCCATGAAAAAACTATTTAAATAAAGTACAGATATGTGAAATATGTACTGTATGTGAGTACAGTAATTAAGTAAATGTACTTCATTACCTTTAACCTTTGGATAAAATAAGGTTTTGCTGTTACACAGATGACCCATATTTGTAGTGTGTTATGAGCATTTTCAATAAATTTAATAAGCTACTATCTATAAATGATGTCAAAGTTGGACCCTGTAACCCCACTCTCACAGCTCTTATACCCTGAAAAAAAGAAATAAACATTTGAAATAATTATTCGAAAAACTATTAGGGCTGTTTTTATCAGTATCAGGTCATAAGCTGGGCTCAAACCTGGCACAGATGAGACTTGGGAATAAAAATGATCCCTGTGAAATATAAATCTGCTTTGACTGTAAATCTTTATATTCTCACTTTAACCTCCTGCTGTGATGCTGTCTTTCCAGCATCATTTGGCCAGAAAAGGAAGGTTAAGTGTTTTTATGAAAAGGAAGAAAGAAAGTTTTCATTATATTCTGCAGTATAAACTAGTCGAACATGTAATGTTTCATCTAACATGTATTTCCTGCTTCAACACCACAGAAGCCGATCCCAAAACAATAACGGCGCCGCCGGCCGCGTGGGAGACGCTGGAATGAATTCATACAGTGTAGTGGGGTTCACAAGAGACCTCAGATTTATTAGCTGTGTAGTTCTCATATACCCGACACTCCTCCCGAGTCTCACGGAGTCTGTGAGTCGTTACGTAGAAACTCTACCTCTCTCACCATCCAATTACAGAGCTTTATGTCAAACTATAAATCCTGTTACTATCATCAACAACAACAAGAAGAAGAACTGTCTTGTAGAACACAGGGACCTCCACAGACCTCTTCTGTACAGATCTCTTTTATTAACACAAAAACTTATTAGCAACATTTTAACACATTACTTAGATATAAAGGTTGTTTATCAGAAATGAACACTTTCTTTTCTGAATTTACACATTTTAGAACAGGAAGAGGCCGTCCCCAAACTGTCCCCACAAAGTTGGGAGCGTGAAATTGTCCAAAATGTCTTGGTATGCTGAAGCATTAAGAGTTCCTTCCACTGGAACTAAGTGGCCGAGCCCAACCCCTAAAAAAACACCCCACACCAGTTCCAACATGACTGTGCAAAGAACTTGACCTCAACCCAATCGAACACCTTTGGGATGAATTGGAGTGGAGACTACAAGCCAGGCCTTCTTGTTCAACGTTTCTGACCTCACTAAAGCACTTCTGGGAGAACCAAAAAGCCTTCCCAGAAGAGATGTAGCTGTTATAATTGCGAAGGGCCAACATCATATTAAATCCTGTGAATTAAGAATTGGATGTTACTCCAGTTCATATGCATGTAAAGGCAGGCGGGAGAATACTTTTGGAAATCAAGTGTATCAAACTTAGATTGTGTTCTTGGAGCGTGTGTCAGCAAATTGGAACAAGAAAACAAAACAAAAAACATGGTGAGGGCAAAGGTTGTTGAAAGTTATAAGCAAGACATCCTGGGAAAAAAATATATTTTAAAACACACAGAGGTATTCTGACTAAATAAATAACTGTTAAAAAAAAAGAATGCATCTGAAACACTACCGACACTCATTAGCCTCGTCCTCTACCAGTTTCAGTTTCACTTTAGTAGTTAAAGACAATCAGTGTTCTACACTTTTATCAGTGTAGTTATTTATGTCAGTGACTGCTGGAGAAACTGCAACAACACTAATAAACCTCTTACAAGACTGTAAACCTCTTTTTTCTTGACAACAGCTTTTTCCAAAAGTCCACTGAATGCATTTAGTTCACTTACAATAGCTGCTGCTTTAAGAAAGTTCTATTTATATAAACATTATTAAAGGTAGAATGTGGAGAAGAGTGAGTGAAAGTCTAAAAATGGTGTTCATTGCCTTTTGTAGTAAAAAAAATACGATTTGTTTTAGTTTAATAAAACATGGAGAAGACATAGAAGGTGTTAAGTTAAGACTTGACTCCTTTTTTCTTTTGCCCAGCTGTGTGAAACTTTCCCTGGTGCAGATGACAGAGATATCCATAAGTAGAGTTAATGGCTACTATTATCTGTGCAGATATATTTTAATGGGGTTCATGCTGTCTCCCGGTAATTGCACGCAATAATTTTTGCACAGTAGTCTTTAGAAATTTAGAGTTCTGCAAGAGATTATTAACAGTGCTGGGTGAAATACACAAATCCCGTACTTGAATAGAAGTAGGGATATTACAGGTAACATGTTACTCAAGTAGAAATCCTTCATTTACAATTCTACCTGAAGAAAAAGTACAAAATATATTGGAGTATCAAAAGTACTGAGCATGTATTGGCTCACAGTAGCATTTAATTATCATTCAATAGTAATCACTCTCTCAGTAGACATGCTGCTATCAGACATCTCTGCTTCTGATTTCAAACAACTGCTACATGATTGAGCTTTTTTATGGAGGGAATGCAAATCATGCAATTACATAGAATAGGTAGCAGGTGTTGCTTCTACAGATAGGACTTCTTCAAATGTTACACACCAATCATGTTTGAGGGATGATAGCAGGCAAGACATATTCACAGAGGTTAAGACTTAAGATTTTTAATAAAGAAAAGCAAACATAAACAAACACAATCAACTAAACATGAAGCCATGACTAAGAAAACAGAGTTACTAAACCGGACAGTATAAAGACTATAAATAACCAAAGTAATTAGCAACCTTAGCTCAGGTGAGTGCCCCATCGCCTGACAGAGGTGCATTCTGGGACATGCAGTCAAAACAAAACCAAAGTCTCTGGATGCAAGGCGCCCTCTAGGGGTTATCCCTGACAACGCCACTGTGGTGATGTAACACAGTTATGTACCCCACAAATGTAGTGAAGTAGATATTTGTTGTAGGATGTAATTAAAAATGTAGAAAGTATCCAGGAAAGCTGCACAATTCAAGTAGAGATAAACTGTACTTAAGTACAGTAATGGAGTAAGTGTACTTAGTTACCTTCTACCTTTGGTTATTAATACTAGTTTTAAATGTGTGGATAGTTTGTACAGTTGGTTCTTAAGCCTAGACCTCCTGAGGAATACCATATCCCATAAGGGTCCAAGGACCTAAACTGGAGATCTAATTTACTTATTCTTAATCAGACAAGCTGTTTGTTCCAAATACTTTCATATAACAATAAATGTCACTGATTACATCAAAAATGACAATGACTATAAACTCCATCCTTTAGACAACTAAAGTCTGGAATAAATCATATTGACTGTTTATGTAGTTTTATGTCAGTTATTATTAAGTATTTATGTAAATTATATCTGTAAGATGTCTTTTGATGTAAAATTTTAAAAATTGATTAAATTGATTCAATATTTCTTTATTAAATAATATCCTCTTTGACATCACAGACTTTATCTTTTCCTCAGCTGTTGTCTTGCCTAATAGAAGTTTCCAATATCAGGCAACTTCTTTAAGCAGAACCAATCCAGTGCAGCTTCATTTGTAATTCTTAATAAAGTTATAAATTCTAAATTGAAATAAAGTTGGGATTATGATTTGAACGTCACTTCAAATTTTTTATCCTGAGATTGTATCATGTGAGTAACTTAATGAGTCGTGCTCATTAATAGTTTATAGAAGAGTTCGGTTCTTTGAACAGCGCCAGGCTCAGATGCCACTTTCTGCCGTGATCATCCATCTTGTCTTGATTTGGAGGAAGCCCCCTGCTGCAAAATTGCCAATTTTATCATGCTGAGTCTGATCATTCCGGCATACTGTTACAGAGTCTGTTGCACTTCCTGCGCTCGTTGCAGCTCAGCCTGTCTGCTAGATTTACCTGATGTCATCAGAAAAGACACAATATCATTCGTATGAGCAACATGATATAATCATCTGAACAAACCGAATCTCTTTTAAATTTGATCATTAGCATATTCAGTCTGAGGAAGAGGATTAAATACAGGATCATTAAAAATAAAACTGTAGCACTGGGTAAAACCTTCAAAAGACCATTATTAGGTGACTTTAAACCACTATCATTAAGCCCAGTGATTATAACGCTACATAAGCCTACCTTTATGAAGGATTATGCCAATATTTCTTAATAATAAAAGCTTGATTCAATGCTTATAAACGTGTCATACAGCCCATATGCAGGTACCTGTTTTATTCACCTCTTATGCACAGCTTTATAGGATGAAACCCGTCGACGTGTGCGTTAAAGTGTTTCTTTGTGACGTCTGAAGATGTTCGACAGGTCCCAATTACGAGGCATCACACAAACCTCATCTGGGTCATTAAAAAGTGAAATAAATGAGAGTGTGTGGATCTAAAAACCCCGGCTCAGCGTGTGATAATTCATTACGCAGTGACACTTCCCATTAAAGCTGCGGTTAATCAAATCTCACGCCCATTTTATCAAACGCTAATACGGTGGCAAGATTGAGAAAACAAACAGCGGCTAATGGCTTCGCTGACATTTACAAAGGTTTCGACAAACTCATCCGTAATATTTAGCATTTTTTAAAATGAAGACGGTACAAATTGGACCGGCGAGAGTGTGATTTATGATCCGCCGCAGGGGCCATGTCCTGCACACCAGGACCACACAAATTAATTGCAATACATGCATGTGTAATTATAATCCTCCCTCCTGAAACGAGATTAATTATTACCTGTATCTGTTATAGGCCTCTCAGGTAGTGCTCACTTCTATGTCTGGAAGTTTCCAGAAAGTCTGATTTGTGGTGTCTAAAGCAGCATTTAAGCATAAAAGTGTTAAAGCTTACACAGCTGTGGTGACTTTTACACTCGGATTGGTCAGATAACATTGATTCATTTCACAGGTTTATATCCATGCACTTGTTGTAACACAATATTGTTTCCATAGTAACAAGACGTGATGAGAGATGTATGGGGAAAGCCTCGCGATAATGCTTTAAACAAACATGTACATAATCATTGATTTGGTGAAGTTTTGTTGCTGTTTATGAAAATATTCATATATGATAAATAAAATATCCATATTAATTTATGGAAGAAGTCTCTGGTGTCAGTGTCTGTTCTATAAACCGCTTAATAGCAGTAATTTAATTACATTATAAAACTAAACAGCAAGAATGGGCAATATGACAGAAATGACATACCATAACATTCTATAAAATATTCTGTCACTTTTTAATCTTCCTATATAATCTCCTGCTACACTAATGCACTTACCCTAATGTTTCACTAGTGCTAGTGTTCAGAGTCGTGACTGGACTGACTGCTTCAAGTCTGAAACGCTGGCCTCCCAGGAACTCCTTTAATGGCCCAAACATGTCTTGGAGCGAGGTCAGGGTTGTACAGGGGACGGGTCAAAAACTTCCAGCCGAGTTCCTGTAACAAGTGGTGTTGGTGAATGAGTGTGTGTACAGTTCACACACACAGATGCGTCTCTTCCACAATTTGGTGACAAGTTATTCTTCAATTTTTCAGTATCAGGTGTTCTACTTGCTGAATGTTCAGCCGTCATTTAAGGACGTTCGGCCTTCTTTCAAATGTTTACACCATTCAGATGTTTTACTGCGGCTCATCACCGTACTGTGACTGAAGTCTTCCGTGAATGTCAATCACTTTTATACCTTCTTTCACCAGAAATTTCATCACTAGTCCTGTTTGACTTGAACACAATCTAATAATAATCCTGCGCACCAGATGTCCTGAATGGTTTAGCAAAGAAAGAAAAATGTAATGTCAAGCTGCACAAGTCCCAGTTTGACATGAACACCCTTCGTGTATTTGACATAAATGTAGCTGTTTCTTATTTTTAGCTCTTGTCCGCAGATAAAGTTTATCCAGGAAGAGTGAATTGAAGTCCAATCCCATGAAGACCGAGAGCGTGTTTTTTTTTTAAATCGAGAACCGAAGTGTCCCCTAAACACTCCATCTGTGATTTATTTATCTCTTCCATGTGCAGAAGTAGAGCCTCTTGATCTTGAACTTGATCTTCATCCTCAGCATCTTTGCTCTCCTGAGAAATAATAAATCCCCCTGTGATGTGCTCTAGCCCCCTGCAGATGGCAGTGTTGATGCATTTTAATAAACATTAATAATAAAAGAAAACAAATGTAAAAAACAAAGAAAAAATGCATTTTTGAATGTAATGTCTCCCCCAAACATGGATCGAGTACACAAACACAGCACGTGCGCTAACTATATGTAATTTCAGAAGTGCAGAATGAGATTAGGAGCAGAGCAGCCTGAGGCGTGTTTCATCTCTGTGTTTAAAGCTGAAGGAGGAGGAAATTGTTCCTTCACTAAAGCCTCTTCATGATTACTCGCTAAATGAGTGTATTTGCTGATCTCTGGGGCACGCCGACAGTTATTGCACTTTTTCTTGTCTTACTTTCATTTCTGTGGATTCTGACAAAAAAAAAACTAACTTTCTTTTCTTTTTCTTTTTTTTCATTTCCTCTCTGGGATTCAGGCATCAGGAGACGTGCGAGTGTGACTGGAGGAGTTTGACAGGCAGGACAACGGCGGTTTGATGGACAGCTCATGGCAGAAAATCCCTGCAGGAAATGAAATTCTGAACTTCTGAACGCTGCAAGTTTTGATTTTTGAACAGATCCGAAGGACGAGTCGATCAAGACAGAGACACTGGACAGAACCTGCGGTCCACTTCTGACTTTTTAAAGGAGCTCTGCCGAGACACTGAGCTTTTAAATAAATATGATTCTGTGCATTATATTCAGAAATTTCAGACACCTGAGAAGATGATCTCAGTTATGAATTTTAGATTAGTGAAAATTGTGTAACTTTGTGCTCTTTGATTATATCTGCATTTTATGTAAAGTTCCACCTATCACATGTGTTTCCTCCATTTTACACACAGAGAATGAGCGTGATCATCACCTCAAGTACTAAAAAGTGATCATGCATGTAAAATGTATTTATTATTTTTATTCAGAAGTAAATTAATTGTTTAGGAATTAGCAGGTAGTGTCATTTTGCTTAAATTACCTTCAAGCTCAAGTTTATTATTTTTTTTACAACACTACTGTATGTATATAACTTGTTTATAAACCATTTATGAATCAAGTAATAATTTGTTACTTGTAACTATAAATCTTTGTTAACGTATTAAAATACTGGGTGAATGAATCAGTCAATAAAAAAATAAGTAAAAATGCATTTTTTCTTTTTATTAGTTGTATTAAATAATTTAATTGTAATCCTTCACTAATTAATGATGAATTAATTGCTTAATGATTAATTAATTGCTTAAAATTGGTTTATTACAATCATTAAATAAATAAAAGAATGAATAAATAAATGAATAAATGAATGAATTAATAAATAAATCATGGGTCTAATTCTACATAAACACACCATAAAATACAAAAGGCATCCAAAACTATAAACCAGACTTACTGCACTGTATTATACTATATATAATGTATATATATATTATATTTATATATAACTTTTTGCTTTTTTATTCACTTTGGATTTTTTTTCTTTATTCAGTATTTCTAAAACATACTATATTAAATGTCTTCTTTTCACCTTTTTTATTCCTATAATATCATCTGTGTTTTTTTTTCTATTCCTGTCCTATTTCTTAAACCTGGCAGGTCTGTGCCGAAATGCCGGAGGTAAACAAATTCCCCTCTTTACATCACACACCGGACCGCTGACCCACTTACAGCACATGTTCCTCAGAAAGACACTGGAAAATAAAGAAACTCTAGGTCTGAGTGGAAACTGAGAGATTAAAGTGCTTTAAAGAGGAATGGTAATGTTTCCCTCCCGGGACTGACTCGAGTCGTCTCATTCTGCTCAGAAACAAAGATATGATGAGATTCATTCAGTGATTCGTCGGCTTTGACTGATATAAAATCTAATCGAACATGCAAGCGAATATTCAGACTTTTGAGTCATCAGTGTATTTAAGTTGGCATATGTTTTTTGTACACGTGTCTATTAAAATGCTTCTGGATAATAACGTGTTTAGCAGAGCTGGGTGAAGTGCACAAATCCTGTACTGCCTTAGGGCTAATATTACACAAGTACCTGAATAAAAGTCCAGAAGTACTCACCTTAACATTTACAAAAGTATGAAAAGTACATGTCTTGTATTTTTCATTGAAAAGAAAAACTCTATCCCTATCCCTCTCTCCTTGTTGATTGTGAACATGCTGTGTTGTGTTTGTTACTGTTTGTAACCAGCTCTGCTTCTGGTTTCAATCCCTGTCTCTTACTCACTCATTATGTACACCACTTTATCCCATATACAGGGTTGCGAGGGTGGGGTGCACCCTGGATGGGGTGCCAGTACATCACAGAGCACATACACGATGAACGGTAATTAGCCTAATCTGCATGTCTTTGGACTGTGGGAGGAAACCGGAGTACCTGGAGGAAACCTACTAAGCACGGTGAGAACATGCGAACTCCATGCACACAGACCGTCAAATATGTTCTTAAGTACACTAATAAAGTACATCCTTACGCCTCTGGTAGGCAAACTCAATAATTTACCTGGTTACCTCAAGAACGCCAAAACGTCCAGCAGACCATGGAAATCAACTATGGTGGAGAACAGAGGCCTGTGTCAATGTCAACAATCAAGAGAAGACTTCGTCCAAGTTCCCCTTCATACTACACCTCGAAAACAAGAACACCAGAATAGTGTCTGCCAGGAACATCTGAAACCATCTGAACAACTTCAGAACAACGTCTAGTGGATAAATGTGACGAAGATAAAATTCTGGCAGATTGCTAGCGGACTGCTCATGATGTGAAGTGTATCACCTCATCTCAGAGTGAGGGTGTGTATGGCTGCCAGTGGAGTGGTTTACATGGATTTACTGCAGATAAAATAAGCAGTAGGATGAACTCTTAAGTGTATAGGGTTATAGTATCTGCTCACATTCAGACACATGATTCAAAACTACA
>JAOVVB010000037.1:713652-724199 GCA_028570985.1 Heterobranchus longifilis
TATATATTTTTTTTTTTAAGGGTAAAGAAGCGGAATGGTTTGCAATGGCCGAGTCAGTCACCAAGTTTGAATCCAACGGAGCTGCATTGCATTTTAAGCAAAAACACTGCACCAAAGCACTGAAACAGATAACAGGAAGTTCTCCAGATCAACCAGAACATCACCAGGGATGACACCTAGTGTCTGGAGATGTCTATGACTTCCAGACCTTAGGCACTCTTTTACTCTAAAGGATTGGCTAACAAGGTTAAACAGAATTTATTGGATGATATTGTTTTCATTTGTCCAATTACTTTTGACCCCCTTGAAAAAGGGGGAGGGCCTACATATATAAAGTGCTTTAGTTCCCACACTGTTTACTTGATTTGGTTGGAAATATCCTCCGATCAAAGCTAAAATGTCCAAATTTGTGCAAGTGTCCAAGTTAGACAAATAAAACTAACTTTGCAATGTCCAAATATTTATGCTATTTTAATGGTAATCTCGCTCATGTAGAGATCCTCTGTGTTACATAATCAGTATGGACTGACATTATGACAATCTTATATTTAACATTCTTTTCAAAACTTACCCTTGTTTGTGGTAAACCTAACTATTTGTATTAGTTTTATTTGCTTACAAGCGCTAATTAAATGTTCGTCCATTAATCAGAGCAGATGTGGACGAACGTGAGTGCTGGCGTCTCTGGAGACGGGTGTGGAGATGTTCTCGCTCAGCACCAGCACCAGACTCATTACAATTAATTAACTAATGCTGAAAGGTCCTGGCACTTTCGAAGGCGCTGCGTTTCCTCTCCGCGCTTCAGGTTTCCTGGAGTGTAAAATCCAGCGTGACACTGACACACCTTGGTGAAGGAAAGTCCGGGATCTCAGTCATGGCTTCTGGAGCACTGCTGGAATGCCATCTGTTGAGCAGCGGAGGAAGGCGAGGAGTTCGCTCCTAAGAGACGTGAGCTCATTAAAGGTCTGGGCCAAAATGGATGTGATGAATATTCACACTGATGTTCGCTGCTTTTTAATTCACTGAGGAGCATCTCATTTAAAGCAGCTGTTTATAAAAGAAAAACCGAACGACAAGAAATTATTTCCTCATTTAGTAAAACAGATAAAGCTGAGACTGCAGTACACGATTTACACAATCCTAACTGATGATGAAAATTACTCAAGATCTGTTTAGAATAAAATACTTCAAAACAAACATGGTCGCTCTCATTGGTCGCGAACATCATGAAAACAATTTCAATCTTAAATAATATCACAATAAACTTTCTAGGAGACTTTTTTTTTTTGGTACCACACTAGGTTTTATTTCTGTTTGGTCGCAGCAAATAGAGTTAGATTTTTTTGTCTGTTCTTACTGTTACAGTTATTTTTTCTTCCTTTTTACTGCTCAGCTATTTAATGTATATAAATGGGAAAAAAAAAACTGTCCTTGACATTATTTTTTTAATCCAACAGGCAGCGCTAGTGTCAAAGAGCACAGAAAAGCAATGCATTCAGACACCATTATAAAATATTTTTTATCATATCACCGTTTCCTGCCAATCAATTTCGAAGAAATTATGCAATTTATACAAAATGTTATCTTTAAACGCGGCACAGTGATATGATGTAGTGGTTAGCACTGTTGCCTCGCACCTCCAGGGTCTAGGTTCATTTCCCACCTCGGGGTCTGTGTGTATGGAGTTTGCATGTTCTCCCCGTGCTCGGTGGGTTTCCTCCATGTGCTCCGGTTTCCTCCCACACTCCAAAGATCTGCAGATTAGGCTAATTGGCGTTCCCAAATTGCCAGGTGAGTGTGAATGTGCATGTGATTGTTGACTGGGGGTCCTACCAGGGATTCTACAACATGGGAATAAATACAACGGTCATTATTGGCCTCCACAGTTCCTAGTTGGACTACAGAGGTTCCTAGATGGAGGGATGGATGGGTATCTTAAATTAATCAGGCAGGCTCTGTGCCTACTGGGCCCCGCAGTGCTCCGTGGGTTTTGGTGCGTTTGGTGTTCTGATGTCTTTCTGTCATTTCCAGAGGTTTGTGCTGAACTGGCTATTCTGTGGGATCAGACTGGACGGGCTGGACTTTGGACAGACTTGGGTGAGGCTCATCATTAATTGCCCATCATCCCTTCACCAATTTACTGGGGTATAATTGATAATCAGTGGTAATGTTCTGTCTGATGATTAAATGGATTGATTGATGAAATAAAAGCAGTCACTTAGTAGTAAAGTTATTTTTTTCCTCTCTCTTTTTAAGATGCTGCTGTCTGTTTGTTTTGTGCTGAAGGGAAACTGAAAGCAGAGATGAACTTCTATCACACTGACCTCAGCTTATCTTAATGGAATCAGTCACTCTGCGCTATTAAACACTGACGAGTTTCCTGATTCATGCGTTCACTGCTGCAGCAGCGTATCAGCAACATCCTTATTTACTCTCGCACTTCTCCACTCCTCAGATACTGCAGACGTCTGTCTTTTCTTCAGTGTGCTCAGAGGGGTGTGTGTGTGTGGGGGGGGGGGTGTATCCTCATGAGTGGGCGGATGTCGAGTTACACAGCAGACATTTCCAGACCTTTGGCTCGTAAAGAACAAGTGAGGACATGTGAAGGGTAGACAAGAGGAAAAGCTCAATTTGTTCTTCATCTGTTATTAAATTCTTCCTAGCACGACCTGTACGAGTGCTGTTTCAGGTAAATAATCAGTTCACACCAGTGTGATGTGATAAATACTAATGCATATTTTCCTGCACATGCACATAGGTCCATGTTGTATGTTTTATAAAGAATATATCATAATATTTATCGATTTGTATTTACAATCGATATTCTATGACACCTCATATTGTAATTACTGAATTAAACCAGTTTACTTTGACTGCTACACAATGCTGACACTGGAGACTCCTTCCATCAAGATTGGCTTCAAGAACCCAGTTTAAGTGGACAGTCCACAGTCTTAGAGCTGTTACTACACACTATATTTCCAGCATTTTGATTAACTCGGTCTCTCTGAAGGTTTATTCCAGGTAGTAATGTACAGTTATTTTAGCTAGCCACAGAATAAATTGGCACTGCTACTGTATTTGATGTCTCGTAAGTCATGTTCATTTTAACCTGACCAAGGCAGGAACACTGCGGCTTCACTCGAGGTCTTCTTTTTGTTAATTATAGCTTTGTGTAAAAAAAGCTCTAAATGTAAAGAAACCACCAAAGTACACTTACTTCCTTTTATTAGGAGAAATGTGAGTGTGTTTGAACAGAGTGAAATGTTCCTGATGTTAGCCAGGTGTTCAATCACTCAGGGTTCCAGTGTCATTAAACCGCAGCTGATGAAGTTCCGTGAGAAACTGTTTGTTGTGTGTCGAGTCAGAGCGCCACCTCATAACCAACAGCTACAAAACACAACAACCTTAAACCTGATCAAAAGCAGAGTTTCCTCATTCTATTTCACTTTGTGCTGAAGTACAGAATGAGCTGAGAGCGTATGCAGTTCGGAAACGTGTCTCACGTGTGAATGAGCTTCACAGGAGGAGGAAAAAAGCAAAAGAATAAGAATAGTTACATTTTTTATCTCTTTTTTCTTTTTTTTCTGTAATCTGTCCTGCTTGGTTTGGCCTGCGAGTGAGAAGAGAGGCTTTAACACACACCAACACACTTCACTGAGAGGCTAACGCGACTCCAGATTTATGTGCATTTTGTCACATAGCCATGTCTGTTTCTACACACACACACACACACACACACACACACACACACACACACACACACACACACACACACACACACACACACACACACTGATCCCCTTGTATGTATGCCGGATAAACGTGCTGCTGGTTGCAGAAAAGCCGACTTTAATCGTTTCAGGCATTGAGATCTTTTATTAAATGTGAAAAGTGGTGTTTGTTCAACCTTCACACTCCTGCCGTGGAGAAATCGGCCCTTCGGCATCTCGAAAGCCAGTCTGCTATTTAATTTCTGCTAATTCCTCATCTATTCGGAACATTTCCTGACCCTCAGAGGAGATGCCGAGCGCCAGTTTCAGCCCTTTGTGAAAAGGTACTCACCTTTCTGTGGATTAACACCTGCTAACCGAGGTCTGACTGCATCCCTGCGCTCCTGCAGCATGAATATTCATCAGCTCAGGTTTCTCAAAACCTTTTTAATGTCGAGAGCGCGGGAGGGTTCTGAGAATACAGGCCTTTAGAAATGTATGCTGGAGGATTTTGCTTTGTGTTACATCCTGGTTCTTTAGGAAATGAATGGTTTCTGTTTCTGTGTACCCGCGGTACCGAGGAGCACTCGATTCTGATTGGACAGAAGGTGTTGATTCATCCTGGTTATCTACAAGAAAGAGAGAAAATATGAAAGGCTGGTAAAGGAGCGATGGTGTAAAACAGCCGGAATACAAGTGACTAACGTGAATTAAATACAAGCGACAGAAAGGAACTTGCTTCATGCAAAACACAGTACACCTCTAACTAGATGGAATCAGATGTTCCCCCTCATTTCTTTTAAATTGTGGTCAGTTCTACCCGAACAGCCAGCTCTCATGTATCATACAACACTTATACTGAGTCACTACAACGCATAACAGACCTCATCTTCACCTACAAGCCCTCAAACCCCTGTGATTGGCTAATGTTGCTGTGATTGACAAGGAACACAGTGCATAAGCCCCGCCTACCCAGAGAACACAGCCATTTTTTTTTTTTTTGGCTCCCAGGACCTGGACGGGGAATGGCATTGTTGGGATTCAAACTTGCGGTTTCTTCTGATCACCGCTTGGCAGCCATGATGTTTTTTTTTCTCTTGGTAAAGACAAGTCGCTCTGGTATAAGAGAATAAAGACACGTACAGACTAGCTGTTCCAGGAGAATACTCAATGAAGTGGTGGTGTGGTGATGTGATAAACACAGATCCTGTTATTACACTGGGGTTGATTATTATTTTCCTGAAAAAAAAAAGAAAAGAAATAAATCACCACATCGTTATGAGGTCATGATACAAATTTTGGATTCATGTTCCAACTAAGAAATATATTGCAGTAGCATCACTACACGCTAAATTCTCTGAACATTCTATTTTGGGAAACGGTTTTATCTGTTGCTCCGTGTTTGATCTTTCGCCGCATTCTCGGGCCAAATTGGTTGATCACAGTTGATGAAGTTGCACATTAGTGCGATAATTAGCACTGACACTGAACACGTCATGTAAATAAAGATTAAAAGCATGACAAACATCATAAAGCGCTCCGATTCCAGCAAGGCCAGGGTTACCAATCAGCTGCCGTCTTTGGTTAGGGCTGATTCTGATGTACACTGAGAGAGCTCAGCATGGTTAAGGCTCTGGGTTACTGATCAGAAGGTCAGTGGTTCAAGCCCCTGCTCCACTAAAATGCCACTGTAGGTGATCTTGAGCACGGCCCTTATCCCTGTTGGCTCCAGGGGGCGCTGTATCATGACTGACCAATGTTCTCTAACACCAGTCTCCTAATGAACTGGTATACAGAAAAAAAGAAGTTCTGCAGTAATTTTATGAGTGATTAATAAACGCTGCTTCTACTTACTGTGTGGTGAACATGGCAGCTGGGAGAACTCTGTGATTGGTCATTATAATAAATAAGGCGTGGCCAAGCTAATTCATTCCAAGATGGATGAGATCAGTAAGCTTCTTCCTGTTATCACATGCTGTTATCACTTCCTGTGTTCACAACCTGAATCCACAGTGTGTGTGTGTGTGTGTGTGTGTGTGTGTGTTTGCAAATGTGTTTCAGCAGTATTTACAGAGACAATATTTCATCAATCTAATTGAAATCATTCTGATAAGATGCGTTTACATGCAGTTATTTATTCACTTTTTATTTTTTTTTATTTTGAGTTTATGTTAGTCTTCTTATCATTTCTCAATTGGCTACAAGAATTCAGTCTCATCTATTATTGGTTAAACCTAAAATACTTGTGAAATGTGAGTGACACAGATTTTACTGATCATTAAAATGGAAGCAAAATTTCTTTCCTGGAGACTCATCACTCTGCTTAATGTTACATTTAGACTGACATTTACATTTACAGCATTTGGCAGATTTCTTTATCTACAGTGACTTACATAAATCTCCATTAATAAATATACCCTTCGTCTAGTTCATTAGGTTACTAGCTAGAAGTACCATTAGTCATACATTCGTTTGTTTTATTTAAGAGAGAAAGGATCAGATTTAGCGTTTACACGCCTAATATTTACTGGAGCAGATTATGAAGATTTTTCCACTTTCACCTCTCATTCACATTAAACATTTATTCCTGATCGGGAATCGGCTCTTTTAGAGATGTTTATATGTTGGAATTTTATTCATATTGGGTTGTGATTATTATCCATGTGAACACAGCTGCTGAGATCTTATAGTTTATAGAGTTCATGGGAAAGGCGTAAGAGGTAAAGGGCAGGGGCAACAAGAGAGATTTGTTGCAATGAAATCTTGATTTTTACACATTAAGGTGTTATCCAGTATTACATGATGCTACTACAGTATAAAGGGAAACATGATTGCCAGTTTGCCTCAACTACTAAGTAGAAATTAATTTCTTATTTTACTTCATTTGTGTGTCTTTTCTAAATGTTTTGATTGTTTTTAATATGCAGAAATATAATTATACTGTTGGAAATTGGTAACATTGGGAATATTTTTGGGTGTCTGGAACGGATTATCTCCATTTACATTATTTCCTATGGGACAATACATTTCTCAATACGACATTTCACCTTGAGAACTCGCCTCCGGAACGGATTACATTTGTATGTCGAGGTACTGCTGTACATATTTTTTCTTTGTATGTTCATGATAAAGGCTGTACAATGTAAATGACTTTTTGTGTGAAAGAGTTCAATTGTAAAGGGTTTTAGTTCAAAATTAAAGGAAGAAAAGAAAATATTGGTATCGCGTGAAACTCAAGAATTCAATATTATTCTCTAACTGCTATGTACTGTAGTGATTTTAGTGATTCTGATTTTTCTTCTTATCATTATCATCATCATCATCATCAGGGGAGAAATCAAGACCAAACAAAAGGAAAGGAAAATTGCTAGTTAAAAAAAGTGCAGCCGTTGGAGAAAATTGTTCATTAGCAATGTTTTACTGCAGTGTGTTTCTGTGATTTGCCTCATTTAAGGCAGGAAACCTGAAGTTGTGTGATATTCTTATATGTATGATATTCTTATAAAATTATTTATAAAAAAAAACAAAACAGCACTGGACGAATACCGATTTAGAGAGTTAGAATGATTTTCTGTATCATTTTGCACAGTGCCGTCCTTTCTGGACTTGATTCACAGAATAAACACAGACAGATTGTTGAATCGTAGTTTTAATATCCATTACTTTGACCCGTTTTGTACTCCAGAGATAAAAGGCTCTTGTGAAGGTCGTCCAGAATTTTGCTCTACATCCACAAAACAAGTCACCTTCTCTGTCATTCAGTGTGGAGGGAATGCGGAGGAAAGCAGAGCCGGGACGTGAACAATGTGCCGACTGCTGACTGTCCAGAGGAATTTGTCACTTTCTAAATTCAAATCACTCGGCGGACTGAAGAGACCCGAGGGCAGGATGAGGCGGATCGGCCACGACGCTTAATACATAACCCGAATTAGAGCGGGACCAGGAGACATGAAGGCAGGTATTATGTCGCTGTAAAAACCAGACAGGAAGTGGAGGGCTTCTTTGATGGAGGTCATGGAGCGTCTCCCGTGCCGCTCGATCCTCCCGACCCTCACTGAGGATCCACCCGAGGCGAAATGTACCATTACTGGATCTGAGTGCTCGGAAACAGGAGTAGGGCAGGAATGAGGGGCTGATTTGACTTTCCTGCCCCACCGTGGGGTAATAAAGACATGCATGAGAACACGGGCCACTCCAAAACACAATGGAACAAAGTCTCTGTAGCCCGTGGCCAATCTTCTGCTGAGGAGAAACGGAACAGAAGCCGCGGTGTATAATTAGCCTTCGCTGTGTGAGATGTGGGTTACACGCCGATCCTACTGGGGTCCTCACATAGTGAGGGGAAAACACACACGCCGATCTTACTGGGGGACGATCTGGTCAAATTATTGTACACAATCACCATCCCACCCTGAAGTGAACTATTTTCAACATATCGTTAAAGTGTTTTATTCACACCACAGCAATGTTCTGTTTAACCCTTCAGTTACATTTAATAGCCGCGTGAAATAACTTGGTTCCTGCTCTCACTTATGTCATAGCAGCGACAGACAGCTGTACTCTCACCAGCTGTACAACTCTCACACGCCTCTCATGTTACCAACAAACTGCAAAACTGCACAGATTTACCTCTGAGTGTTACAAAGCACCGAGACTGGAGACTCCTTCCATAAATGTTATGAAAGCTTTCTGTAACCTGTTAATATGAATTTTTACATTGTGGTGTTTCAGAGTAGACAGTCTCCGCTTCCATTTCACGTCCCCAAAACATTTGGATATAAAATAAGTAAATAAATAAATAAATATTTGTAAATGGTAAAGAAAGACTCGTTAAATAATTCAATGGTCTTTTTATTATAATATCAATATTACAATGTAAATTATTTGTTTGTTAAAAAAATGAAGAACTGTGTATATTCAGGCATAATATTTGAATGTCTGTGTCGCAAATCCTCAATAAAAAATCAAACAAAAACAAAGTTAGAGTCTCTGACTGCAAAAGGAGGCCAATTGCTTTTGATTCCAATTCATCTTTATTGCTTTAGTTAAAGCTTTTTTATTTTAAAACATCAAACCTAAGCAAAGCCGGGCCTAAGACTGCATTATTTTGCTATGGCCGCAGCCTGAGCAGTAATTTAAAGAGAGCTGAACATTTTTAAAAGCCATCATAGCTGCATTAATCCAATTACACCACACTGAAACAGTATTATCTTTGATGACTGCAGGTTAAATGGCACTCTGTCCATCACTCCTTCTGGCCGATCCATCGGTCTCAGGTCGCCTCCGGGCTCTACAGATTTATTTCCCAAAGTTATTTAATGTATCTTAGGCACAGACCTTTAAGTAATTCCATAAATCATTATTAATAACCTTTAAAACTTCCATCTTCATGCCTGTAATCACCGTAGTCAATCATTGGAGTCGGGTTTGATTGCTAATGCGTGTCCTCCTTTAATTGACCTTGTCCACCGAGAGAAGAGAATTGCATATTGCCTTCCGCTTTGATAGCCAATTTATTCCGACTTGAAAATTAAAGCTGTACCGAGTTTGTATAAGAGATTTAATTCAATCGTGAGGCAGAAGGCTGGCTTGAATAATGGGAATATTTTATTTGAATGTCTTAATAGTGCAGCGGTAAGTGGCACGTTAATGATGTCGAGGATTTAAGAAAGGTAATTTAAGGTTCGATTTTAAAGACTAGCCCTAAATTTGGAAACGAGGAACAGAGGAAACAAATACAGCGGAATTCTCATGTGAAAAATAAAGATTAGAGCTAAGCGAAATGTTTTAAATATACTGAACTGAATGAGGTTGAACAGGTAGCAGGTGTGTGTGTGTGTGTGTATGTGTGAGGGAGTGACAGAATACTTAGACTGGATGTGGATTCAAATCAAATGATTTGTGCAAATACAAGATATTGAGATTTTTGAGATTTTTGTTCTGTTACAGTAAATTACTGAGTGTCAGGGTGGTGTGATGAGACACACAGTAGTATTAGACAGAAATAATTTTCCCCCTCGAATCTTCCTCGTATTTCCCCTAATTTGCCAGTAATTATAATCTTATTATAATTATGAATTTATTATTATTTTAAAAATATTTTTTAGATCTCTGACAGTTACAATGTACTTACACTGGAAACTCCTTCCAAAATATCACTTTATTAACATTTACATTGTTTTAATTCATTTATATGAAGCATTAAGGTAGATATATTATTATTATTATTATTATTATTATTATTATTATTATTATTGGAGGATTCAGAGGTCACTGCATGGTTTAATAAACAAAAATCATTCCTCTGACACTGCTCAGGTACAGGGACTGGACTGAACATTCAGGAAGTCTGGAGAACTGTTCCTTACCAGAACATTAATCAATACAGGACAGTCTGGAGCTTTGGGAGCAACATATAAAGAAATGAGGGGGAGTCAAGACTTTTGCACAAATTAAATAAATTAACAAGTTCCACTACTGTAATTTAATGTATATACAGTATACATTATACAGTAATATATACAGTATATATTCAACATAAATGTAGAAATATATTTGTCTCATACATGTCTCAGCCTCACTCACTCTCAGCACTACCAACTCCACCGCCATCATCAAGTTTGCTGACGACACCGTCGTGGTCGGCCTGATCACGAACAACGATGAGACGGCCTACCTGGAGGAGATTGGAAATCTGGAGAACTGGTGCCATCTCCTCCTGAACGTCAGCAAGACAAAGGAGCTGATAGTGGACTTCAGTACAAAGCAGGAGAGGAACTACCAGACCCCCGTCATCAACAGGAGCCCAGTGGAGAGAGTGGACAGCTTCAGATA
>JAOVVB010000037.1:728167-740571 GCA_028570985.1 Heterobranchus longifilis
GTGTTGGAGGGAGGGAGGGGGGGGGAGGGGGGTTGTCCCTGAAGAATCGGCTCAGCAGCAATGTATCATACCCGGCCATAAATCTCACAAACACTCCTCTTTCTGAGAACAAGAGCCTCCTTCCTTTCCTCTTTTCAAACACAGAGGACGTAAGAGTCAGCTGATTAGAGGTGAAGTTTATGGAATCCATTGTCTTACAGGAACGTTTTATTGTGTATTTTGAGGCCGAGATTTTTTTCCCCCTCTCTTCCTAAAGTTTATCTGTGGAATTTCCCTTTTAAATTTCCCGCCAACACGATTCAGATAAAGACAAATGAAGTTTGTGCTCTTGCTTCAGGAGCGGTGGGATTAGTGGTAATAAAGATGCATTAGGAATTGGAATAACGCTACTTGGCATTGCGTCTCGTGTTCGTGGACCCGTAGGGAAGCAAAGCAAGAGCAATCTCTCACCCCCGGCCTCCTCATTGTCTCTTGTCAATCAAATGCGTGCATATGATAATACAGTGTGGCGTGTTGGGTGCTGAAGTGGCACAGGATCCCTCGTCTCGCCGGAATGATCCCCATCTGTTATGTCTAACACCTAGAAATTACCGCCAGGCTCATCCTGTACACCGCTTATTCCGATATTAGTAAAAATAGATGGGTTTGTACGGAGGCGACGGCTTTTTGTTGACACGAGGCTAATGGCATGTCAGCGTCTCGCTCCTCAGAGAATGAATCTCAACCCGCGCTTTTCTTTTTATTCCCCTATAAAATATAAATCCGAGAGATTGTGTACGAACGAGGCATAAACAAATCACAAGGAGACTCGTGTGTGTGTGTGTATGTGTAAGAGAGAGAGAGAGAGAGAGAGAGAGAGAGAGAGAGACAGCGTCGGTAAAGCTGGTCTGAGGTGATCTTTACATTAGGCTTAAAGACAGCAGAACATCAAGATCTCCACCAGACCTGCACATCATGGAGATGGAGATATATTTATTTACACACTGATTAAATTATCTGTTTAAATGAAAGTTATATCTGTGATCAACACCTGCAGTATTCGATTTTTTGCTTTCCTCTTTTTAATGCTCTTCTTCTTCTTCTAAACTTGGATATAAGCAGCTAATTAAGCAGTTCTTTACCCTATTTCTGAATACAATTTCTATCTTCTTCCTCTTTTCCTCCATTGTGTACTCTTTCCTTATTTTGTTTCCTTTCTTTATTTTCTTCTACTTTTCTTCTACTTCTTCTGAAAATCTTTTTCAATTGTTTTTCTGTTTTATTGAAGATTCTGTTACAGTGAACTATTAAACATTTCATGCTAAGGGAAACATTGTTTATTTTAAATTTTTTTTAATTATAATAATTAAAAACAAGTCATGAATTTTCTTAAAGCTGGAACCAAAATAACCCGTTCTCCATCTCCCATCTCTCATTTTTTGTCTTCTTTTTCTTCTTTAGACATTAAAGTGAAAAATAAAACACCCTCTTCTCCTTTGTCTTTCTGTCCTAGAGGCTGGCTTCAAGTGAATTACAAAGTTTCTGTGTTTTTTTTCTTTCACTTTCTCCCCACTTTTCATGACGATGATGGCGATGATGATGATCCTTTTTATATCCTTTTCGTATTCATCCTCATTAATTTTTCATCTTGTTATTTTTCCATTGAATCGACAGTATTTCATAGTGGGAATCAAACATTCTTCTTGAAGCTCTTCTTCTTCTTCTTCTTCCTCTCTTTCTGTCTATTCTTATTAATGTCTATGAGAGTGATTCAGCACCTCCACACTCAGCACCTTCATTCCCTCTGAGGCAATGGAGAAGCTGAGTCATGTGTTGTGCTGCGAGCACACCGAGTACCTAAAACACCCCTGCACCTACATCAACACACAGATTTAGCGTTTTGCTATAAATACTGTACATGTTTCAGAGAAGGCACATTTAAACCCTGTGGGTTCGCGCAGTGAATTTCGTCTTCCTGTAAACACTGACAGCATCTCACCAGAAACACCAGGATTCTGTTTCTCTGTCTCTTAAAGAACGTCAAATCGTTTTAAATACACCACATCTTCGCTAGGTTGGAACGTCACATGGCATTTCTCGGCTGGCTGGAGTCGAGCGAGAGGTTTGCAGATTAGTTACGAGGTGGAATTCTTATTCTCCCCGGAGGCTTCGTCCATTCTCACTGGTCATTTGGGTTTGCCTGGCCTCATTTGCCGGTTAATTGCATTCTATACTTGAGCTAAAGACCTGTCATCTGTTTCTGTGGGTCCATTTATCTTACAAATAACCTACACCGTACCTTGCCGGGCCAAAGACATTGCGAGAGATGTTTTATATGCAGCGGATTTGGGAATGCGATCGGCCTAAATTGGGTTTTGCGCATTTTTAAGTTGTAATAGTTTTCAGCGATCACTCCAAGTAAATTTGATAGGAAACTAAAAGGTGTGTTTCTCACATCCTAGCAGAATTGTCAGATATTTTCTATTGGTCTAACAATGACGGATGAGAAAAGAACTATATATTAAAGGTCTAATGTTATACTGATCCTTAAACCCAATCAAATTCCTGTACGTTATTTGGAATACACTTTTTTTTCTCCATTGGACCCTTTTATCCTAGGGGTCGCCACATCAGATCATTTGATCCGCAATATCTAGCACAAGTTTTACACCTGAAGCCCCTTTTGTCACATCCACATAGAAATAAGCGTCCTGCTCAAGGACCCAACAGTGGCAACCCAGCCATGCCGGGCCTCAAAGCCGGGACTCACCAATCAGCAACCCAGAGACTTAATGTCCTGATCCACCACGCCCACTTATTTGGAACAACCAGATTAACCAGACAACCAGAATTAAAGTGAAATAAATGCAGACATAAAGAATAAAAAAAAAAGTCCCCTCTTTTAATTCATTTTTTTCATTTGTTTTACTCTCATGCGATTAAGCAAGTGGTCAGAACAGAAAACAATGCATTTATTACCATGAAATTAAATAATATATTTACAGTAGCTAACTAGCATTACTGATAGTTTAAAGGGCACATATTATTCACTTTTTAGTCATGTTTAGACTAGAGATGGGTCTCCAGTGTTTTTTGTACATGATATGCGTAATCCCATTTCTCATTTTTCAATATCTCCCTAATGTGACCTCATATAAGAAGAGCCTGTCCTCCAGCTTGTTGCTCAGCTCTGCTGTTCTCTTGGTGAACGTGGCTCAGCAGTGACTCATTTACATAGACACTAAAGGGGCACATTCAAAAAAGAAGTGAAACGGAGGGAGTCTGAGGAGTCTTAAGCCAAAGTATTATTATTATTATTATTATTATTATTATTATTATTATTATTATTATTGGAAGACACTCTCTCTCTCTCTCTCTCTCTCTAAGTGAGCTCCGAGACCTGTATAGTAATTGTATAGTTAGTAATAGTTAAGGAAATAAAAAAAAATAAGACTTTTAAATTAGCTGGATTTGGCTTGTCATCATTTTCTGTATTTATGAATTGATATTTTGAGCTGTTCCTAATTCTCATGCTGCTTCATGTAAAACAGTGCACTCCTAATTCGATTAGCTACAAAACTGATTTAAGTGCTACTCTGTCTGCTTTTTAAACGATCCTGCTCTGCAGTTAGCGTTTAACAGTTTCTCTCAGTGCCTGCCGCTAATTTATTGGGTTATTACCAAAGCTCTGAGAGTCCAGACAGTTTATCTCCTAGCTCACTTTTTTTTTCTTTTTTCCACCTTTTATTTGGCAAATGACCTCTTCCGGATACTATTCTAAATTTGGCACACCGTTTGATTGAAGAAATGGTGTAAATGGTCATTAAAAAAAAAAAAGAAAAACATTCTCTGCTCAGTAACAAAAACGAGCAGCGTTTAAGAAACAGGGGTGGTTAAACAATTAGCATAGCAGTCCCTCCACTGATGAAGCTGCCATTCCCTCTCATTAAGAAGCTGTGTCTTTTAGCAGTTTATCCCTGCTGTTTTATGAATTCCGAATTACACCTCATTAACGTGTCATTTGCATAATTAGCGAGAACGGAGGCTGTGTGCACAGTAGGACGAGCCTCCGTTTGAGAAAGGAGGCAGATAAATAAAAGCGAACCGGACAGAGACTCGCAGGCTGCATGCGGCGTGCGATTATTTAGCGATCGGTTACGGGGCGATGAAAACATTCGGATCCCCTGCGTCCCTCCCCAGACTGAAGTGTGCACTTCGTCAGACCAAAATCATGGTGATGAACGTTGGAGATGAGCAGCTGCAGCTGGCAGACAGATCCTCAGCAAGAGATGGCGGATTGTTTCGTATCTGCGATTAATACACCTCCAATAAGGTGCATCACGCTGCTACGGGAACAAGGGTACAGCCTAGACATAACAATCATCAAATTTATTATGAGAAAGCGGAGATATTTCATTAGAATACAAAGTCTGAAGACTGTCTAAACCTGCTGAGTTCATTCTCAGCGGTGACTGGTTTCTAGTAAACATTTCTCATTTCATCCTCCACCAGGAAGTACTGGTTTTACTGGTTTTATTAGATTGTTAGTACTATGTGGTCAGATACTGTATGTGCATAAATATTACATACATGCTCATCAAAGCACCACTACAAACATACAGACACCATTAGGAAAGCCGTAATGGTCCCATTAGAAAGCTGTAACAACTCACCAGAACCGCTTACTGATGACACTAAACATGGTGAACTAAACACCATTAATAAACCACAACAGAGATTCCACTCTAATACGTGCTAGCAGCTACATTTTTTGCTTACACTCAGCTAGCCAGCTCGTTTGTGCGCCACCTGGTGGAGTCGTTAATGAATGCAGCACCAACAAACTAGCCGTGTAAGAACAATCACAGCATGCACAAGGTGTGACTAGAACAAGAATACAGTATAGGTATTATAACATAAAGATATTCATTTGCTCACTCATCTGGAGGGAGAACAGCTGTGTAATATGGTCTGATGAGTTAAAGTACAGTTTTTTTGAATGATGTGTGCATTTCGTGATGCTACAGTGATTGTAAGCTGCATGTGCTGCCATTGTTCATGCTCTCATTGGAAGTTTCTTAAACACTGAGACTTATTTTAACTCTTTATTTGTCACATATACATTACTACACAATGGGTCAGCCATGATACAGGGCCGCTGGAGCAGATTGGATTAAGGGCCTTGTTTGAGGGCCCAACAGCGGCAACTTGGTGGAGCTGGCGCTTGAACCACTGACCTTCTTTTCAGTCACTTAACCCACTGAGCTACCACTGCCTGCACTTATAAACACAGGTGTCTGTAGAAGGTCCCTTAAACACATGCAGGCAAAATGATGCTCTTTCACTCGCTTATTCTCTATAGAACTTATCCTGTACACGGCCACTGTGGAGCCTACCCTAGGAGACTCAGGCATTACATGGGGTACACCATGGATGGGGTGCCAATCCATCGCAGGGCACACCAGCATCACACACCCACACACTATGGGCAATATGGAGTTGCCACTTAGCCTAACATACAGTACATGTCTTTGGACTGTTCCTGGTGGAAACCCCAAGCATGGGGAGAACATGCAAACTTCACACACAGACCCTCAACTCTGCAGTTTTGAGGCCACAGTGCTAAACCACTACACCACAGGATCACTGCAGGCAATATTAATCTAGAATGATCTGTAATCCATCCATTTATCCATTTAGGATCTTATGTAGTCCACACACACACTTACAGGCAATTTGGGAATGCCAATTAGCCTAATCTGCATGTCTTCGGACTGTGGGGTCAAACTGGAGCACCTGGAGGAAACCCACCAAGCACTGGGTGAACAGGCACATAGACCTGATGCAGGAATCGAACCCAGGACCTGGAGGTGCAAGGCGACAGTGCTAACCACTAAACCACCGTGCCACCAAACTGTAATCAGTGATGGGAAATACAAAACTTTTAGACGGGTCCCTACTGTGTGCACAAAAAATGTAAGAACAAAACATTCCTTGCTTTTTGTTCTTTCTCCATTTTTTGTGGAAAAGCCATGGGGCTTAAATAAGCCAATTAGATTTTCTCATCCAATGTGACCTCTGGAGCGGACGTGGCTCAGCACTGGATCATTTACATAAACACTGAAATGGCACAATTGCAGGAGGAGTGAAACAGAGGAAGCGTTTTGTTTGAAAAGTGCATTATCTGGGGGAATTTTAGTTGGGGCATTATCACACATACGCACACACACATACACACACACACACACACAGGGGGAGCTCTGAGACCGGACTGTAAGACAGGACAGACTGTTTACAGAAATACTGTACTAATGAAGGACTAATCACAGTACAAGTGAAGACAATAAAGAAGCAAATTCCTACCAGGACAGAGAGAGTCAGAACTGAAAACAGATCTGCACATGACATGACATTGTATTTAATGATTGTATATTAAGCTAAAAGACAGATTTGGATTTCTATCACTATGAACAGGAGAAATGACTTCTATTTTAAACGAGATCCAGTGATTTGGACAAGCCCTAACGTTCTAATGTCCTGTAATACCGCTTTAATATTACACCAAGACACTTCTCTTCACCATAATGACATTCGGGACAGAAATACACGGCGGATCAGACATGGTGGATTGAAGGAGTGGAACTAAAAAGTCATTTTTCTCCAAGCTATTTGGCACATTTCTCTTTTTTCCTTTAATGCAGCTAATATCTGTACCCTTTCTGTCGAGATGAATCTTCTTATTGCTTCTCCACACTTTTCCTTCTGAATGACCTTCTACTGCAGATCCGGCTCTGGTGCTGCAAAATCCTCTGAAATCCCTGACGCAAGTACAGAAAATCCATGACATATCCACTTCGGAAAAAAAAATCAAGAAATAAAAAATCTGAACATATAATCAATAAATCCAAAGTTTTAACGAAGTCTAGTCCAACCCATCTGCATGCTCCATTAATGGATTTGCTAAAAATGAACCATGAATATTTTACACCCAGAATCTGGAATTTGATCAAACTGTAGTGTTTAACTGTAAAATATTTTTAAAAAAATGTAAATGTTCATTTAAGTCCACAGTAGTTGATGTTGTGATTGTGGTGTTAAAATTTGTGAGTTTTATTGTATCATTGAACATACTGTAGGAGCCAATCAGTTTGCTTTATGCAAATTTAGACCACACATACGGTCTTATAAAGCTCTGCTCAGGAGGCATGTTGTTATTTGATATATATGTATGTAAGTATGTTTATAATTCAGCGTGTACACGGTAACACCGTTTATTAGTTTATTACTGTAAATCTGTTTAATCAGAGTGTCGGAGGATGAGTTTCTGACACGTCACCGCTGTCCAGCTTTCACTGTTCTGCTTTCTAACCCAATTACAACCAGAGCTGATGCGCATTGACGCGAGAGTGTATAGGTGAATTGAAAGTGAGGCCGTCAGTGTGAGTAGCTTTAATTACACTCCACTCTCGATCGATCGATGAGTTCTGAGGAACGAGATGGAGGAGGGTTCTGAGGACGAGGCGGGCTACGGAGATGAGAGACTCACTTCAGATGGGAAACTAATCGTATGAATTATCGAGCATGCCGTCAGTCACGAGGAAGCGCGCAGCAGGGTTTGTGTTATCTACTTCTCTCCTTGGCTTTATTATTTTTACAAATTTATGATGCCAGATTGGAGTTTTCTCCACTCAGACCCATTTGTGTTGGTGTATAAAGGAAATCCTGACATTGCAATATAAAAATGTGCTAATTTCAAACTTGTGTTTGACATTTAATTAAACATTTGTTATCTGTAAAACATTAAATCTGGATTGACACACAATGGAGCTATTACAAAGTGGGTTTATATCCAATTAACCAGTTACTGTAAAAATTAAAAAATTCCATAAAATTCCATTGTACCCATGGTCATGATAAAATGTAGCTCCACTGTATATTAAATGAAGCAATTACATTTTAAAAAGGAGAAACACAAAAGTACAGCTTGCGGTTTGAAAAAAATATTGGCAGGGCCTAATATTGACTGAAGGCGGAGCTTCTATTACTCGTTAGCAACATTAGTTTTACCAAATGAAGTGATCCGACCATGATGTTCGGACAGTGTGAGGTCACTCAGGAGCCAATCACATCACTCCAATGAGTGTCACAAACACTAGCACCATATTAGTGTGTGAGGGCGTGGCCTAATGTCTGAAGGCGGGGCTTGGACGTTCAAATGATGAAATGGAAGCCATTCACTTCCTTTGAACTTTTAGCAACATGTAGTTCTAGTGAAAGTAACATATGAGATATTTCCCGGCCGACTCTATTTGAGGTAAAATGGAGGACTCTTATTTCATTAAGAGAAGAGGAAAGGCCCGTGACATTATTACAGCTATAAGTCATGTTAAATATATTTAAGCGAAGACCCTCATTGACTTACTGTGTCCTTAAACCCAGGCGCTGAGAAACGAGAAGCCGTGTTAATTGAGAGTTATGAATTATGAGCAGCAGTGTCTCGACCTCTCTGATTTTAAAGCAGCCAGAACGCTTTTACCATCTGCTATAAAACACGTCACTCCTCCCGCACGCCCATGAATCAATTATTTTCCCAAAGTCGGGCAGTAATAAAGTAATTCCGTAATAGGCCTGTCATCCTGGCCCGGGTTTGGACTTTAATTAGACAGGGTTAAATGGAAGGAGAGTGACCCGGCGAGCGTGGCCCGTATCCATCCTGACCTGCGCTGAAGGATGAATTCACAGCGCTGTCCGACAGCCGCTCCGGCGTTTGATTAATGCGCTTGTGTCTGTGTGGGTAATTTTGTCAGACATGACCCTGACATGTCTGCAAAGTTCAACTGTATTCATGGCAAGCAACATTTCATTCAAATGAGCTGATCTGAATTGCAAACGGCGAGAGCTCGAGCAAAGATCAGAGCCTCTGTTTTTCTGCGTCGGTGTGCGATTTTGGGATTTAAATATCCTGCTGCATATTACAACACAGAGGCACCGAAAATTCTGTAAATCTCCTGGTTCCAGGCTTTCTTATGATTTATGCCTTTAAAAACCGTAGAGAATGTCCAGTGTGTGTTTGCAGAAATTTTTTTTATTTTTTTTATCCCTATGGCTACATAAACACCATAAGGGTTACAATAAATGAATTCATAATTATTAATTAACATAAAGGTGACGCAGTGGTCATCACTGTGGCCTCGCACCTCCAGATTCTGGGGTTTGCTTTCAGCCTTAGGATCTGTGTGTGGAGTTTGCATGTCCTCTCACGCTTGGTGGGTTTCCTCGGGGTACTCCGCTTTCCTCCCAGAGTCCAGAGACATGCAGATACGCTAACGTGAGAGACGTGAGTAATTAACATGATTATTAATAATAATTTACCTATACTGTATATACATACATACAGTATATGGCTAATATACAGTATGATATCATATTACAGTTATCTGTAGATACTTCTGTACGTATTGAACAAAACTCCCTAGCTTATCTTATGATACTCCTCTATAGCTATGACACGATCAAGTTTCCTATCAGTTTAGTTAATATTAATCATATATTGGTAAATTTAAACCAATCACCAGCTGTTATGTAACTAATTATTAGACGTATTGTTCTGCAAATCCATTCTGTAATTAAGTCTTTTCATTTTAAGCCACTTGAATTTTTTCACTTTGACGTGACTCAGACTTCCTGCTGACATGTTTTTCTTTCTGCATTCCTCCGTGTGACCTCTGTTTAGTGAAATACGTTCACCACAAAGCAAACAAACTCATTTGTCCTGAAAGTTGATGCTTGTACCTTTGTGTTGCTTTTCTAAAGGTCTTTTCTTCACGTGGTATATAAACGACAGGATCCCGCAGAGGGTTAACTGTGTGATACGCATGACATTTTCCTGCAGAGCTGCTCTTTAAAAAAAAAGGTTGCGTAATCTATCAGCGGCGCGGGCCGATCGATCAGCGCTAAACGTTGTAGCTCCTCTGTGCTTTTTAGCGACAACATTACAGTGTTATTTCTCCAGCTGATCGCCGGCCCCAGCGGGGTGCTTCATGAACAATCCTGCGCTAATCAAAATGTAAATTGCACACTGTTGTTATCTCATGATGGATATTGCACTCTCTGGTCCTTTTTTGAACGGCTGATGATGCAACGTGCCGTGTAAGATTGCAGCACGGCGGATTGGAGATTGCTCCATGCCAATAAAGGGGAAGGTTTACTGAATCCCTAAATGTCAGTCCCACTCCCAAACTGACCTTAAAGCACAATTATTTAATATCCAGCTCAGACAATTACAGAGCAACAGGAACCAGCGGAAGTCGTTTAACTGTTATAAACAGCTACTCAAATCTACATTTTGGAAAAAAAAACTAACAAAAAAAACAAAACAAAGCTATAATTTTGGAAGTAATCAAACTGTCATGGAGCTTTTCCATCAGCCTTCTGATTACTAATCTGCTTCTATAACACTCTGTGTCCTTCACACTTGAGAAATGAAGCATAATAAAACTCAGCTAAAACTTTATTTCATTGTATTTTGTATGTTTTTGTCTAATTGTCACTAATTGCATTCTCTGAAAAGGTGTAATTCCTCTTTTAGACCTTTGCACATGATGTCACAATGTCTGTCCACCACCTTCATTACGGCAAACTAGTCACAGAAGCACGTTCAGTAAGAACACACATCTGATAACGTTATATCGTCTTAAACAACACGCCGTCTCTGCACTCATCACTTCTAAGTCGCTCTGAATCGCCTCTGAACCGTCCGTGTCGTTCTGTTCACGGCTAACGCTTAGCTACAAAGCTAACTCGCTTCTAACACAAGGCTGAATCCCTAATCCCTCTCTAACCCCTGATCAAGGGCACTACTTGGTATGAGGAACAAGGGATTATACACCCTACATAGTGCACTAGCTTTCCAGTTAACGCTATTTTGGATTCGACCCCAGAACCCTGAAGTTAACAGAGTAGTAAAGAAAGAATGGTGAGGGAACGGGTGTTTATCGCTGCTATAATGTAAGTGAGAACAGAAACTCACTGTTTGCTGTAACTATTTCGACAAAAGTCCAATGTCTTGTTTATTAAATTAAAGATTATCCTTGCTTATTATTATGACTTGCTGTAACAAGTTTACTGTATATGTTGTCAGTGTCCAGGTGTGAGCAGGAGCTCTGTTTCAGGGGGACTGGTTTACTGTAACAGCGCCCTCTAGTGTCTAATTCTCTATTAAAATGTTTAACATGACTATAGGTCTTCATGACTTGTCCAGTTGTTGTCTGACGCAACCCTCTGTGATTTTGGTCAGGTTGAGCAGTGTGTGTGTGTGTGTGTGTGTGTGTGTGTGTGTCTGGCTGTTAATCCGTAGAGGACCAATTAGTGGAGCTCGTTGTTTTCGTTAGTCACGTTTCGGAGTTGGAGTGTTAATGGGAAAGTGAACAGACAGGAATTGTGTTTTTTCACGGGAACTTCGTTATGCTGTCTGGAGGATCGGTGAGGTTTCTAAGCTGGTTAATATCTTCACCAATACTAACACACACACACACACACACACACACACACATCCAGCTTTTCTAACAAGGAACAGAGAAGTACTGAGGGATTTTGTGATTTAGTGAATAAAGAAAAACATATATACTGTATGTGTGTGTGTGTGTGTGTTTCTAGCTCCAACCTAAAGCTGAAGATACTTTTGTCTTTGGGTGTGGTTGAGAAAAAATAACACACACACACACACACACACACACACACACACACACTAAGAGTGACAGATGAATGACTCATTGATGGATGTATAGGGTTCATTGATGCTGTGTGTAATTCTTTGTTAATTCTTCAATAATTCTTTGTTCTTTGAGCAGAAGATGAAGTGCAGAGGAAAGCTCAGAGTCAAGGTGTTAGTGTGTTAGTGAAATTCCTGCTTCAAATCCTCCACACTACTGTGGTTCGGTAACAAACACCATGCAGAAATGTTGTGAAGTAAAAGTACAAATAATCCTCTAATAAATCTACTCAAGTAAAGTACAGATACATAAAACGTGTACTTAAGTACAGTAACAACGTACAGGTACTCAGTTACCTCCCACCTCTGACTAGTGTACTGAGTAATACATGATGTCATGATGCTGTGTACTATTTATACACACTACATTAGTGTAGAAGTATGTAGGTTTCTGCACGGGTGAACCTATTTATACACATGCAGGGTGAATATACAGTATCCAAATATTACATTCAATACAATTAAATGTAATTAAATGTTACTTTTTTACAGCGCTTTTAACAATTGACATTATCGCAAAGAATTATTTAAGTTTGTATGAGATGTGATGTGTGATGAGCAAGCCGAGGACAACGGCAACAGTGGCAAGGAAAAACTCCCTGAGATGGTAATAGGAAGAAACCTTGAGAGGAACCAGACTCAACAGGAAACCCAT
>JAOVVB010000037.1:767343-782746 GCA_028570985.1 Heterobranchus longifilis
AATGTAGAAAGAAATAAAAATCAGGAACCATCATGGAGTTAGAAAGTGACCCCAAACTTTTGAATGGTAGTGTATATTTATCTCAAGAATTTAGTATTTTAGTAAAGGATGATAATTTAATGTAAAGGTTTTTTTTATATAATTGTAACAGATGAGCGCTCAGTCAGCTTATTCTTAAAACAAACATCAACAACATTAACGTATAAATTTATAACATTCAGTGGCCTTGAATCTCTTGCGTCCAAGTTTCGATTCCCATCTCGAGGTCTGTGTGCATGGAGTTTGGATGTTCTCCCCGTGTTTGGTTGGTTTCCTTTCACAGTCCAAAAACACGCATATTAGGCTAATTGGCATTTTAAAATTACTTGTCGTGTTTGTGCCCTGAAAAGGAATGTACCCCACCTTGTGCCCCGAGTTCCCTGGGATGGGCCCCAGGGCTCCAGCGACTCTGTAAAACGCTGTAGAGAACATGAGAGTAATTTATTAATTTTCTATAGTGAGGCAGGACTAAAAATAATTAAAATTTAAAATGAATGAAAATCACGTATACTTATTCTTCTGTTTAGATGTTGTCTTAAACTTGTATTACTCTGTTGTGTATTTGCACTGTGCATAGGCTGGCATAGTCCCGGAGGAACAACAATATTATACAAAATGTACAAGCTACTGTATATAGAGAAATAGCAAAAAAAAAAACACACACACACACACGCACATAACGCACCCATGTGACTTTATGACACGCTCTTTTCATTTAAAACAGAAATAAAGCTAATATATTGTGATAAGCACATTGCTGTTATGACAATCTTGTACAAGGTCAAACATGTGAAGGTTGGTTTTTGATTTTTAACAATTTATTTAAGTTAAATCAAATGATATGAATACTAATCTTACTTGTAGCACTCACCTCAACATTCTTTATATTTTATTCAAACTCATTCACACAGATTCTTACAAATTTCCAAGCGAGACAGTGTTGTATCATCGCAGCCCATTTTTCAGCCAACTGAATTGTGTAGTTTTTGACTGACAGCTAATGAAACTCAATTCCCTGGGTTTCAACACTAGAAGCATTTCATCATCTGACTCGAGCTGGTTTTTATCACCGGGCGGGCTGATCTCAGCACGAACACCTGCTGCCCAGGAAGATGTCGAGCAGATTTCTCAGAGGAGATAAACGTGTGTTGAGGGAGGACGGATGGAAAACACATCAAGGTCCTGATTCAGTGTGAGAGAACATGGCCTCCAGCAAAACAACGCCCTACAGATCGATTCAAAATGATAATAAACGCTGTATTGAATGATTTAGGACGTACAAGAAGAAATCAAGAATGCTGAAAAAAAAACTTGACCTTTTGCTCTTAAAAATGGAGACCAGATCTATTCAAGACTGTCAGTGCTAAAAAAAAAAAAGAAAAATAAAAAACAAAAAAACAAGTGTGGACTAATTGGCACAATGTGTTGTGCTGTCTTCAGGACGGGTTATTTATCAATCCAGACGACAGGCCAGGCGAGAGAGTGAGGGAGAAAGGAGGCTGAAATTGCCAGAGATTAATTTACAGCTCGAGAGCCCTGCGCTGCATACTCTCAGCATAAACACCTCACTGGCTCAGCAGTAACGCAATTATTTCTCGATTACTGATTTGTTTTGTGCCGTGCAGGCCGTGGTCTCTGGATTTACAGCCACTGGCCAGATGTTACTATAAAACTCTTAATGTTTCAGTGACGGTCGGGAATTAATGGGGCCTGACAGGATTAGTGACTCAAATGAAATGAAGAGTCAAAGCTAAATGGTTAGAGCTTGGTATTGATGAGAGGTGCTATTAAAACCTGCTGCACGCGTATGAGCGTTTGTTTACAGTAGATTGATTGACTGGATGCAAATATGAGGTGAAACAAACTGTTGGGTTGGGGGTTTTCCATCAGTCCGTGTACCTCGAGTTTGCATGTTCTCCCCATGCTTGATGGTTTTCTTTAACGGTGCTTAAGGGGCCATTCAATTAAAGAGAGACAATTTTGCTCAAGGTGCAAAGTTTTCTCAGTATGCCTGGGCCATGAACAGACTGCCTGTCTGATTATGGCCCAAACATGTGTAAATGTCGTGGAGCGAGGTCAGGACTGTACGGGGGATGTGACAATAACTCCCAGCCAAGTTCCTGTAATGTGCAAGGGGTGTTGGTGATTGAGCGTGTGTACAGTTCACACAGACAGATGCGTCTCTCCTGCAAGTTATCTGTCAATTATCAAGGACCAGACATTCCATCAACTCATCTCCTGGTCCATTACTTGATCCATCTACCAGTTACTGTCCAGTCTTCTAGTCTATCTCATAGTCTACTCTTTAGTTCACACCCATGCCTGTCTCCTCTACCACACCGTCTCCGTCACCCTCGATTTACCACACGTGATGTGTGACTGCTCGATATGGAGTGCAGTCAGTGTTTACTTTGCCTTTTACTTTTGTTGAATGTAGAGTGTTTGGTTGTTGTTATAGGTTTCCGAGCTGATCAGACCTCTGTGCAGTGATGTGTCTGTGTCTGTGTTTGCAGCTCTGTGGAACCATGCCCCTGTGTCCTGGACAATGGTGCCTGGTGGTTTGGGTTGTGCAGGCTGAAGCAGACATAACAATTAGGATTCCAGGGTAGGACTGTAAGCAATTACAGCACTGAAATAAAATCTTGACAGATGTGGTATGTCTCAGACCGAGGGTTTGAGAAAAATGCTATAAAATTATATATTATTCATTTTTATAATTAATCCACTATCTAATCCATACCCCTACTACTGTATACATATTCCACAATCTATCAATTAGTCTCTCCTCAATTCTTTTAACTAGTCCACCATTTAGACCACATTGCTAGGCCATCCTCTGCTCTGTCCTCTAATCCATCCTCTAGCGTTTCCCCAAGTCTGTCCTGTGGCATTTCTGGTAGTCTGTTCTTTTGACTATGTACAGTATTCTGTTCTCTATGCCCTATATTTATAAAATATGTCCAAAAGCTGTCCCTGGTCTCTGTTTTATTTTACCCCCATTACAGCCTTTTATCTGTTCTCTAGTCTGACCTATCATACATCCTGCAGTCTAGTGTACCCCAAGGTCCATTCCACAGTTCATCCACAAGTTTTATCTCGTTCTGTTCTCTACTCCCCTGTACATCTCCTGTCCTTCACTAAACATCTCGTCTAATCCAACCCCATAGTCCACTCCACCTAGTCTACTCCACCTAGTCCACTCCACCTAGTCTACTCCACCGAGTCTACTCCACCGAGTCTACTCCACCTAGTCTACTCTCCAGTATATTACCTGCTTTATTAGTCCATTCTCCATTCTACCTCCTTTCTTTACTATAAATCAAGGTTACAACATCTTTACCTTACTGACAGTGTTGCCAGGTTGATGGGAGAAGCTCTACTATCTGAGACGTCCCTCAGATCAGGTTGCCTTCAGTGGTGCTGACGTTTTCTGCTGATAGTGTCTACGTTCCAGAGAAAAATCAAGGAAGCACATTGGCTTTGAGTCTCAGTTTGGATTTGGTGTGTGGAAGTAAAAAAAAAAAAAAAAAAACCTATCTTGAAATCTTCTGGCTTGAAGTTTGTCACGTAAATGTCTTAAAATATCTAACATTTAAGATTGATAGGACCAACTTTTTCCTCTTTATAAATCCCACTGAAACTCTTTTTTATAAAAAAAGAAATAGTTTATACCATGGTCAGCTTGTATTGATGATCATATTGAACACAATCAGTGTCACTAGTGTAACTTGTAAAGCCTATGAACTTTTAACAATTGCACCAGGTAAGAGTTATTAGGATCAAATATCCCTAAACACACATGAACACATTCCAGTGCTGTATTATGAAGGAAAGATATGTCATGAACTTTAAACAACTTTATAGTAACAGGTGAAACAAGTGGAGATGCCAGAATCTGTTACACTGACACTGGAGACTCCTTCCATAAAAGTTTTATGGTCAAAAGTCATTGATTAAATTCAGTTTTTTTTTAAATCTGGTTCAAAGGAACAAGACGTTACAATAGAAGTGATAATATTTAATTGCCTCCTTCATTCTATGATATGTTTGAAAAGGAAACAATTCTCAGTGTTTCAGCAGGACCGCGAGCAGCTCCTCATATGCCAAGGATTAGGACAGGATTATTAAATGTCAGCTCTTAAATCCAAAACTTTTCTCTGCTTTGCAGGAAATCAATATGACTGATGTGTGATAAAAGAGGCCAAAGAAGCGCAGATTTTTCTCTCTGTCTTTCTTTTCTCTTTAATTCCCTCTGTCCTGCTCTTATCACTAAAAGTCAAGGCTGCATTATCATTTCACTCTAATCTTGAGACACTTTTAACCCTGAGGGTCTACACAAAAAGTGTGTGTGTCAGTGTGAATACACTTCTCATTCAGGACCTGGATGATTTTTCCATCTCTATGAACTCTTATTATCTGAAATGATGGGCAGACGGGAGGGTATGAGCTCAGAGAGACAGTCATCTCAACGTGATTACTGCCTGTGTGCTTGTGTGCTTGTGTGTGTGTGTGTGTGTGTGTGTGTGTGTGTGTGTGTGTGTGTGTGTGTGTGTGTGTGTGTGTGTGTTTATCCCGAGTACTGAGTATTCTTATGCATCGATCACCATCTCCTCTTTCTCCACTCTTTTCCTTTTCTTCTTCATGAATATCAATGCAATCATGCTGGGCTCTGAAAGCTGCTCAGCTCTTCAGTAGACGCACAAACATGAAACAGGAAAAAAAAGATATATATACTGCATACTGACAAGAGCCAAAGCAGCAGGCACCGGTTAGTGTCAGGCCCGTTGTTCCCGCTCAGGTATTTTCCTCTCTTTTTTTTTCGCTGTCATGTTCCAAAGTCAAGAGCCGTTCCACATCTCGCTCACGGAGCGTTTTACAGAATCTTCTGAGCACACACCGAGCTGGAGCTGAAGATCTGTGTCTATAATACGACTTCTTATAGATAGTATAGGAAAACCTGCAGACACACACAAAATGCAAAATACATGCTTAACTCATCACACACACACATCAAAATATGTCACTGGTGCTCAGAAGTACTGTTTGTACATACTGTAGACAGTGGGAAAAAAATAGGATGAATCCAAACTCAAATAAGATAAAACAATTTGGCCAGAGAAAAAATGACAACATTTAGATTAAAACAAAAACAGGTTAAATGTTTTAATTGTTTAACTATTGTAATGCTACATTATTAATAATAATAATAATAATAATAATAATAATAATAATAATCCATGCATCTAGGAACCTCTTTAGACCAAGTAGAGACCGTGGAGGCCACTATTTTTATCTTGTAAAATTGTTAAATTGTAACTATTTTAGCTTGTAAAATTTATTTCTGCATCTTCAATGAGCTCTTTATCATTGTGGATTCAAAGTGTATCCCATGAAGACTTGCCACAAGGCAGGAAGACACACTAACCACAGCACAAGTCCATCAGAGTTACTGGTTCAGCCATCAACACAATGATCTGGAGTTGTGAAGAAATCGTAGAACTTGGAGAAAAAAAACCCCACAAAAACACAAGAACATGGGAACCTTCACACAGACAGCAAGCCGAGCTCAAACCCTGAAGTCGTGAGACAGCAAAGCTACTTACTGCAGACATGTATACTGTAGAGTGGAAGAGAGCAGACCATACCTAAGAATGAAACTTCAAAATTCTTCCCAGACAAAGTCAGTGAGATGTTCTGGTCACACGCAGTCTTCCTGACACATCCTCTCTTTCTCAGCATCGGGATGAAAAAAACCACAAGAGACGCGAGTGTGTGTAGCAGAAGCATAGTGTTTATTAAGGAATCAACGTCTCAGCTCAGGCTTCAATATACAAGGAGGAAAATCATACAAAACAAATCCATAACCACAAACAATGAAAATAGAAAATTTAGAAGAAAAAAAAAGAAACACACGTACATTAGTCACGTGCAGGAGCGTACAACTAAACACACCAATCAAAAGTGAAACTGAAAGCATGAACAACTGACAGAAATGACAGCCAATGACAGAAAAGGGGTGGAGACAAGACTCAACGATTAAATAAAGCATGTCATGAAAAATTAGATGCGAGAAGGGAATTCAGGATAGGTGTGATTTAATCTCTCATTCCTTATTGTGTGGTTTTTTGTGCACAGTGTTTGGTGGATGTCTTTATCCAGAGCAACAGAAGCTTTCCATCAAAAACACCCCCTCGTGTTAGAATGGACAGGTCAGCGGCAGAACAAGTTGAGAGCTTCATTATGTTGGAGGTGGAGGTGGATGTTCACTCCATGACCTTGACGCCGGAGCAAGCGAGAGTCTTGATGAATGTTTTTCTTTGAGGTACCATGAGGGATGCCAAGCTGTGCTGGAGGCAAGAAACAAGCATGGTGCTGAGAATGTCGAGACTGTAGCACTGTAGGAGAACGTCCGTGTTTGATTCAGAAGCTACAGGAACCCAGGTACCCTGCGATGTGGTGACGTGGAAGAACGCGGTGTAGTTCTGTGCAGAAAGAATAAACAAGCAGTGGTATGGCCTTTGTGAAGAGGAACAACCGAATCCCTGCGATGTTGTGAAAGAGGTTCTGTTATTAATTTGATGTTCTGTCTAACCTTCCTGGATTGTCACAGAAAAAAAATAAATAAATAAAAAACATTGACTCAAATTATTTTTCATTCTGCATGTGTGATTTCTGTCTGCAAGAGCATTTGGTTTATTTGTATTGCAGATCAGTGAGATTTATTCTAATGATCATTTCGGGCTTAGTGTCTGTAAACAATACGGACGGCGAGGGAATAACGTGAAGGAGACTGAAGAGTAAACACTGGCAGAATAAATAGAAGTTGCTTTGAAAGACTAAAAACAAAAGTTTTTTCTGACTAAATTAATTTGCAAATCTCACTAACACCCAATTTTAGAGGCCATTACGTATAAAGTGGCAGAAAGAGACGAAGCTGTCAATTTGATTTCTAATCAGGTTTTCTGAAAAAACATTAAACCAGAAATGCAAGCGTTTACCTTCTGCATGATTCGCTCTAAAACGCCTCGCAGTGTTTACTCTCTAATGCCAAAGAAAACCCTAAGTGCAGAATTACATTTACAAAACTGTTTCTGAAGAAAACATTCAATTATACTTTTATAATTTTTTTCCTGTTTCTTTAAAAAAGGAGGCAAGTTTTCTATAATTTGTAGGTATAAGTACACTTTACCTTGAACTATAATCATTACAACCATTTCCTTTTTAGATCATTTGTGAACCTGTTAAACATCTCATCCTCGAAATGTTTTCACTCATAAATCATCCATTATACAGAACGTGATGAAAAAAATTAGCTAAGTACCGAAGCGCACATACAGTATGATGCACGTGCAGGTGTGTATGAGCCGGGTTAAGTTGTGACTCGGGTTCATAAACACTGCTTCTAATGGGAAGTTAACTGGCCACATGGGCGGTATCATGGCGTAATGGACTTGCACTGTGGACTTGCACCTCTACAGTACGATGGAGTGTTTGCAGGTTGGAGTTTGCATGTTTGGTGTGTTTCCTTTGAATATTCAGTTTTTTTTCCCACAGTCCAAAGACATGCAGAGTAGGTGAACTGATGTTCCCAAATTGCCCGTAGTGTGTGAGTACTATAAGTGTAAGTGTGTGGATGAATTGGCATCTTGTACCCCCCTTCATGCCTAAAGTCTGCTGGGATAGAAAGACTCTGGAGCTCGTGTGACCCTGTACACCATAAACAATAGAGAATGAGAGATGAATCAGCTGAGCACACGATTACATGTCATATGTCATACTTTATAACCAGTTTTTTTTTTTTATAATCATGTTGAGAATGTTACTCATCAGTAAGCCAAAAAGGGTTATGTGCACTAAATTACTTTTTTTAGGTGGAATATTTCCTTGCTTATTATTCAGTGCATGAGTTGACTTTGTGAATCAATCAACACACTTTACATTTTTCAATGTAGACTCTTCTATTTGTTTTCGGGTGAAATATTTTTTGATTGATGATTTGAATCTACCAAAATGTATATAGTAATGTACATCAAGCAACGATGATCGGGCCCAAGCACCTGTGCCATCGCCACTGACCCGCTCCAGAAAGACAGACAGACAGGCACATGCATTTAAAGAGGAGATACCAATACCATTATGACATCATATTAGAATAGGTTAACACCTCCAAAAAGCCAAACGATGCTGGAAAAAAGCATCACACTATGAGGCCACTCAGTGTGATGTCATTCAACAAGATGGCACTCAGGTTAAGATATTATTCACTTTTCAGCATAATTTTAAGGCATTGTCATGGCTCAATCTTTTGAGTAATTAAAAATCCCTTTGCAATTTTGCATCCCCAATGTCTTGAGATCATGTTGGCCCAGTTTGGTGGCAATCATACTGTATACTGTAAGTCCCCTAGGAGGAGTGTATCAAAAATCCATTGGGTGCATTTGGCAAACAAGACAAAATAACTGACTTCCTGTTGAGTGGAGTCCATGACATAAGTTGAACAGCTCAAGCACGTCTACTGGGTTTCAGATGGGCGTATGAGCTATGCAGCAAAAGCTCATGTGATGGCCCCATACGCCCAGGGTCCACTCAGGCGTAAGATTTTAACAGGTATGAGGGATAAATGGCACAAAAATCATAGAGTAATACACATCAGGTATAAAGTGGCAGGTAAATATTCTGTACTAATGCTATTGATAAGGTTTGTAGTGAATAAAACAAAAGGTAACTCTAAATTTGTAAAATGTTTTAACTTAAATGCATCCGAAAAGTATTCACAGCATATGAAGTATGTTACACACAAGTGAAGCACTGTGAATACTTTCCAGACGCACTGAAAATTAAATATATTAAATAATTAAACATACAGTATTTTCTACTCCTAGCACTTGATAGTGTAGTTGCTGATGTTCCGTAGTGAAGTGCACCTCCGTTTGATCTCATCATTCTGCAGATGTCACGATGAGCCGATATTTTGTCTCATCACCATGATAGATGGCTAAATTATCGGCGTGTGTCACCGCCGCCCGGCTCAGGTACGCTCGGAGAAAATGCCCACGTCAGCTCCATTGATTGTGAGACTTTTGAGGTTGGACACTTCAGAGATTTGACGAAGTTTTTGACACTTTTCCTTTGTAAGGTCAGCACATTCGGGGTGCCGTTCACAACGGCTCTCAGTGCTGCTCGAGGTGTCCCCGCGACACGGCGCCTGAGAAAGGTCAGAGTCGTCTGAGGTGATTAAACTTCAGAGTCAATCGAGCTGCCCTAAGCACTGCAGAGGATTTATTGGACACGATTGATTAGCACCGAGCACGATGCGATGTGCCAGATGCTCCAGCAGTGTGGAATAAAGTGTGGAATATTAATCACAGTCAGAAAACACCGACGCTGGTTTCCAGTCCTGCTGTGAGTCTCATACTGGGCAAACTTGCAGAGTATAATTAAAACGCAACAATGAATAATAAAACCGAAAAAAAAAGAAAGAAAGAATGTAAGAGTCAGGTATCTGTTTACCTTTAAGTTTAAAGAAACTTTCCACTTTGCACTAAAGTTTCCACCACAGGTGTCGGAGTCTGGAGGCAACACAAATCATCTCGCTCAGCTGTGTTTAAAGCTTTACTCCAGAAACTGTGAAAAAATTTATCATTTCATTCAGCAGCAATGTCATAAATCGATTGAATAAAACATAATCATTACATTATTTGATTAATGTACTGTATTGTATTAATAGGGTATTTATCAGGTATTTATAAATCATAATTATGAACAATTTTGCATGTTCAATTATACATAAAATTATATTTATTACTTTTGTTTTATTTAGGCTTTATTTATTCATATTAGTTTACGTTTCATCTATATGCTGTATGTACTGTATATGCCTGTTCAACTGCTCTTTAACTCAAATATATAATCAGCCGATCTCTCAGCCGATCTCAGCAACTCAATGCCTTTAAGCAGGTAGACCTGGTCAAGATGATCTGCTGATGTTCAAACTGAACATTAGAATGGGGAAGAAAGTTGATCTAAGTGACTCCTGCTGATCTACTGGGATTTTCACACACAACCATCTCTAGGGTTTACAGAGAATGGTGTGAAAAAGAGAAAATCCCCAGTGAGGGCAGTTCCCTGGGTGAAAATGCCTTGTTGAAGCCAGAGGTCAGAGAAGAATGGAGAGACTGGTTTGAGTTGATAGAAAGGCAACAGGAACTCAAATAACATCTCGTTACCTGAGGTCTGCCGAAGCAACTTTGAAACGGATGTGCTACAGCAACAGAAGACCACACCGGGCACCATTGCTCTCTCTCAGCTACAGTAAGAACAGGAAACTGACGCACATGACCTCACCAAAATGGGACAATAGAAGATCAGAAAAGGTCACCCGAATTCCGAGTCGGGTCAGAATTTGCCGTAAACAACATAAAAGGATGGATCCATCTTGCCTTGTGTCAGAGGTTCAGGCTGGTGGTGGTGTCATGGTGTGGGATGTACAGTCATGTTTAACACATTTGGCTTGACCTCCAACCTCCACTCGGCTTGTGCTGTTAAATTCTGTACTGGGAATGGACTGAAATGTCACAAACAAAGGAGATTCAAGAATAATAGCAGAATAACAAGTCCAATACAGTGTTCACAAATCAAAATGTAAAACCAGGCTGGGGTCAGGTGACGCGCAAAAGCAATCAAAAGGCAAAGACAGAAATCAGAAACCAAGAAGAGCATTAATTACAACCAAAAAGCTTTGACACAAATACTGAGAGTCACTTCACAATGTTACAACGTCTGTTTAAATTGGTTGTGTGTAATGAGGAAGAGGTGTGTGTGTGTGTGTGTGTGTGTGTGTGTGTGTGTGCGCGCGCGCGCAATCTGTACTCAGGTGAGGTTGACCAGGTGAGGGTTAGTGAAGTCTATAACATCCATGTTTGTAGTTTATAAAGTTTCTAATGTTTTTGTTCAGAGCCAGATTGAGAGTGAGCGAACAAGTGTTTAAAGCTGCCATGATGTAAGTAAGAAAAATAACTAATTTGTCTCCTAACATTTCACAAAATTTACTATAAATGGACGTTATTTAATTAAGAAAAAAAAAATGCTAATTTTTGTGGTCTAAGGGGAAAAAACACAATCAATTTTGGTGAGGTAAAAGTAACTCTACTTTATTACATTACTTCAGAACTGATTAAAAAAAATTAAGTAAGTAAAATAATGATTGAATAAATGAATTAAATAATTTATACATTAATTGATTACTTCCTTACTTGATTGGTTGAAAATATATAATATATTTTATAATATCTAATATATAGTTTATATAATAAATATATTTATTTACCTATGAGTGTGTGTGTGTGTGTGTGTGTGTAATAGGCATCTTTTACAAATCGTTTAGTGCCCTCTAATTATTAAATCTATGATTTATTCATTGCTAAAGTGTTACCTGTTAGCCAGCGGTTCAGTGTTCAGTGGAGAAAAGAAACACACTTCAAATGATCATGTAATCGAGTTTAAAATATACATATAAATAATAACATCTTATAATCTAATAATTCACTTAAATTTATTTATTTATTTACAAATTATAAAAGTCATACATTGTTCATGAACCAAATTTAATATACACTGGGAAAACATTCACATTTCTATATAAATTATTTTTAAATGTACAGTTTTAAATATCATGAACAAGACAAAATCATGCTTCTTGTAATTAAAATTCAGTATCTAAAAATGTACAAGACAGCACACCATGTGATCTCATTCCACTAATCCCTGCAAATGAATCATCTTTTTTTATATATAATTAATAATGTAAGGTTAAATTTTTACCATGTTCAAGGTGCAACGTTCAAACACTTGAACCCGGCCATCAGTCTTCATCAGGTCGAGTGCAGCTCTCCTGCTTCTGCTCTTTCCACTTTCAGTGCTGTAATGAATAATGATGGAGGAGGGGATAACAGTTAACGAGGCCGTATATGATCAACTGCTTTAGTTAGATAGCAACAATCATTCAGATAGTAAACAAAAAATGTAAAAATAATTGTTTATCACAGGCCTGAAAAACTGGTCTGTACTGAGTCATTAATATTTAAACCAGCGCTGGTTTTCACAAAAGACTCTTAAGAACTGAGTCGAGTCCTGCGCTCTGATTGGTCAGCAGGTGGTGATTAATTCTCTATAACAGAAGCTCTGACAGTAGTGAAGGTTTATATTAATTGACATCTTCTAATATGTTATTGTTTCTATAGTAACGGATAATTTATGAGGACTTTTGCAGAACGTGTTTCAATAATACAGTGGTGGCCAACCCTCGACCTCCAGCATGGTTTCCCATGATCCCTGCACTACTCAGTACTGACTACCTGGATCAGGTGTGTTCAGTCAGTCAGGATCTGGAACATACCATCTTAGATCATAGAGGGTGGAGTGGGTGAAGACAAAGTCAATGAATTATCCTATTCTTCTGATCATCTAATCAGCAGCAAGTAGTGCAGGGACCTTCGGAAAACATTCGGGACTGCGGCTCTCCAGGACTCTCCAGGACTCTCCAGGAACAGAGTCGGCCAACACTGCACTAATATAAGACATATTTTAATAATCTGTATAAATAATTCTTCTGGTATTTTCACTTCTTTGTGGTTTCTCAGCAACACAAATTTTCTGTTTTTTTTATCTTCAAGAGAGAGACAATAAGGGAGGCTGGTGAGGGAATGAGCATTTATAGGTGCTATACCATAAGAGAGAACAGGAATATGTCAAGTGGGGATTCAGAAACTTTACACATAACTATACAGGGTCAAAAAATAAGCTAATTCCATCTTATCTTCAGTAATCAGCCTGTGCATTAGTGCCTATAACCGCATCACAGCTGTGCTGATATTCAGTATGACAGCACGATATTCCTTCATTATAACATGTAAATTAAGATGTATGTTATATGACTCCTCTTTAAATAAATTAAGCAATGATTATAAAACATCACACTTTTTTATTTATTTATAGTTCTGTGTAATGTTTCTAGACATGTTCCTGTTCTAACTTAGCTCAGTTCCCTCACCAGCCTCTTTTTTTTCTCTCTCTTCAAGATAAGAAAAGACAGAAAAACTGCACTGAAGTGTAAACTTGAACCGTACAGACCTTCATTCACCCATGCTGTGACCGACAGTGTAATTAATGCGGAGTGATACATATACATAAACGACCCAGTGCTGTTATTGTCTATTATCACCACTCGTGGGACGCCTGTCGTCCAATCAGATTACTCGGTCAGAACTAACTGTTGTATAATTATTTTTAGCCCATGTCCCTGCTTCAAAGGTTTTCCGTCTTTCTTCTTCCTTTGAAATGACTCTTTTTATCTACGGCTCGCGTTCATGTCTCTTCGGCGCTTATCACAGAAGTTTCAAAATGTCCTCACATTAATTTCATGTCATTAAATAATGTGGCATGATTAAAAGAACCAGGTTGCCCCTTTTTCCCTAGCTAATGTTCCTTAGTAAAATATTAGAATAATATTCTAATTATTCTATAAATAATATTCTAAATGTTCCTTAGTAAAATATTAGAATAATATTCTAATATTCTAATATTTAGCCTGCACTAAACTTCACTTTAAAAAAGAAGTTTTCTAAATCGCTCAGATCATTCAATCTGACACAAGCCTACAGTACTGACTGAACAGCTTTCAATAATTTACAGCAGGTTAACGTGCTGTTAATATTACAGATTCCCTACTCGGTGTGTGAATGCGCTTGAGTAAGTCACTTAACCCAGGACTGTTCAGGGGTCGACCGCGTCACTCCAACAGCCTGGCTTTAATAATAAATAATAAGAGAAGGTCAGTAATTTGTCTCTGATTAAGGAAAGTTAAAAATGATAAAGAATGATATCACTGTTAGCTCTGAATGATGAGACTTCACTGTAAAATGTAACACATGCACTCTGGACAGGTGATTTATTGTCCGTTAATCCAACAATTTCATGGAAGTTCTTTAGAAAAGACTCATGACAGGAGATGGATTGGAGCTGTAAAGAGGAATATGAGTCATAAAAAAGGATTTAATGAAGGTTGCAAGTGATTTATATGGAGGGATTCGATTCATTTACAATCTAAAGAATTAGTGATGGAGAGAAAGATACAAAAAAAGAAAGATCCATGTACATTGCCATTAAACTATAAAGTAGAAAAAAATCTATTTTAAATAAATCCAAAATATATAGATAAGGCTAAATATAAACAAATTAAATAAACAAACAAACAAAAAAACACCTGATTAAAATACATGTCCATATTACATACTGTATATTACTGTGTATATTTTTCCTTCACTTCTGAAGCAGTGCAAAGAAAAACGTCCCGTGTCTTTTTTAGTTCTTTCTAATTAAGATGCTTTCTCAGAATCCACTTCATTCCATCTCTCTCTCTCTTTTCAAAAGTAATTTCAAAATTTACAAAAAAATGATAACCGGTGTGTCGCCTGACATATAAAACGATTTGGTGTGTGTGCGTGCGTGCGTGTGTGTGTGTGTGTTATCGGTGTTGTTACAGTGTGTGTCAGCATTGTGTCAGTTTTATTATTCATGAAAGATGTTTTTGCATTTTGTTTACTTTTCCTCTGCATTTCTTGATAAGTGCTTGTTTTCCCATATTGCCTATAGGTTTTGTTTGTTTGCTTATTTGTTTGTTTGCTTGTCTGTCTGCAGCATTGCAATGGAGTGTAAATGTTCGCACCCCTCTCGGTTTTGGAGTGAAAAATGAAAAGCTGAATTTAATATTGTTTGATTGAAATCTGCTTCAACATACAGCCTGAATATTACACAAACCGAAGCTCTGTATTTCATTCACACTCATTCACGGGCCGACAATATGTCTGAATACATCATCTCTCGCTCTCTCTCTCTCCCTCTCTCTTTGTCTCTGTCTCTGTCTGGGCCAAAATACCAGCAGTAACAGTGTGTGAAAACCTTGTGAGGACTTACAGAAAACATTTGACCTCTGTCATTGCTAACAAAGGGTTTATAACAAAGTATTGAGATGAAATTTTGTTATTGACCAGATACTAATGTACAATGTGATTTTCTGGATATTTTTACAGAAAAAACACACCTATACATACAGATATATACCCACTGTATATGTGTATATATCTGTGTGTATAGGTGTGTGTGTGTGTGTGTGTGTGTGTGTGTGTGTACTGTATAATGTGGATATGTATGTAGGTGTGTAATGTATGTGTGGGCATATAACAAAAAACAAAAAAATTGTAAATAGTCTCATACTAAAGGGTGTGGAAAACACAAAAACTCCCTCTCTCTCTCTCTCTCTCTCTCTCTCTCTCTCTCTCTCTCGCTCTCTCTCTCCCTCTCTCTCTCT
>JAOVVB010000037.1:888588-901941 GCA_028570985.1 Heterobranchus longifilis
TCAGGTCGAGACTCAGTAACGTTATGGGGCAATAAAATGAAGTCAGCTGACCACCTGAATGTACTGAATCACCAGAGTATCACATCTATGGAGTTTCTCTTCCTCCCTGATGGCACGGACATATTCCAGGACTCAGAGTGTGTAAGAGTGCTTCTAAAGAGTAAGAGAAATCATTTTCACACACGAACTGGACACCACTGAGTCCGAACCTTAACTCCAGTGAAAGTCTTTGGGACGTGCTGGAGAAGACTGTTTAAACAAGACCATATTTAAATGCATGTCGTAATCAAACCTAAAAGTAATTAAAATTAAATATTAGTGTGTGTGATTGTTTTGAGCAGCAGGCAGTGTACCAAGAGGTACGCTGGAAATATACACTTTTAGAGATCATTGCTTTTAATTTCCTCAATTCTAAGGAGAATAAAGCATTGTTTAAATGTAAGGGACCAACTTGTCCCTCTCTGCGCTCTAATTGGCTACAGTGGAATCATATTTCTTAACATTATTGACACACAATGAGACCAGCATGAAAACTTTCATACATTTGCATTCCGGCATTTGCATCTCGAGTGTGCACACACGTCAAACCTTCAGCCCACCAAACATTACCCATCAGCCATTTTTCATCCTCTGATGAGTCAGTGTGAGCCCGAGGCCATCATCTCCTGATTTGTTTAAGCCTCAATAATTAGCGTAGCATGGCTTCCCCAATGAGCAGTGCTTTACACCTGTCACATGGCATCAGTGTGATGTGGCCTCCAGCCAGCAGCGGCCCGATGAGTCCCAGCTTTCACAATACATCTGCGTGTGTCTGTAACTGTGCGTGTTTACAGAATATATATATATGTGTGTGTGTGTGTGTGTGTGTGTTTGTGTGTGTGTGTGTGTCTCCATATAAGCGCTCATGTCACACACCCTTCCGTCCAAAATCTGCTCACTCACTCTTGTAGCTACGATTTAACTCGCCACACGTCGGTCAGATCGGATCAGAACGAACCCATCGCGCTCTCGGCTGATCTCTCACGCTAATCGCTTCACTTTCACGTCACGGACACAAAACTGAGACATCGTCTCGGTTTATTTTTCCATTAGTTATTGATCAGACACTTTCCTCGTGTGTGTATTGTCCTGTGTATAAATGAACGCTTTAGCCGTGTGAAGAATTCTCATAGGGACTTCAAACTGAATGTTCACGCAAAATTTGTCACATTTTCATTCGTGTGTTTTATCTGAACAGATAATCTCGTATGCTTCATAAAATTTCATCAGAGTTTATTGATTTGGAAACCCTTAAAGGTTTGGACATTTCTCAAACCCTCACCTTCAGATAACAACAAACCTTCAAGTAAGTCACACTGGGATTACTGTTTGGATGTGTGCAAACATTGTTGATTTTAAATCTGAGGATTTTAAGACATAAATATTTAATTTTAGACCAGACTGTATGTCCAGACTTGTAGCTGCTAACTAAAGCTCAGAATCAAACCCGGCACACTGGAGTAAAAAAATAAAAATAAAAAATAAAATAAATAAATGTTTTCCAAGAGTTTGTTAGCTTAAAGGTTTTTCTTTTTCTGAAGTTGAGAAGGTTCAAGAAATTGCCAAGCCAAAGGGTTTCCACATGAAGAAAATCTGAGGAATATTTAACCGTCCAAGATCTCTTATGTTTTTTTTTGTTTTGTTTGAGTGTGTAGACCAAATATTCTCCTGGGTTTCCTCCATCCTCCCAACCTCTGTATGTGTGTGTGTATGTGTGTGTGTGTATGTGTGTGTGTGTGTGTGTGTGGGTGTGTGTGTGAGTGTGTGTACATGGCACCCTGTAATAGACTAGTGGTCCATCCATCACATGTACTGTACACACGTACTGTAACACCCAAAATTCCTTGGATAAACTCCGGATTCACTGTCAACCTGAAGATTAATGTAGTAATTAATAAAAGTAATCTTAGTCGCACAATATTATTAATATTTCAACTGAATTTCAGACAATAATAGTTTATTTGTTACAGTCTTTCGGCTCAATCCGCACAACAACTTGGCCCAGGTTTTATGCCCTTCCTGACGCGAGCCTCCCATTTTATCCGGGACCGACACTGCATGCACTGGCCGGGTAGTAAGGGGCTCGAACCCAGCTATTTCTTAACCCACATCTCACCAGAAATTAGAGATCTTGATGGAACAAACCAAAGCATTCTTTCAGGACCAATATTAAACAGATAATGCTAGATAAAAAAGAAAATAAATAAAATCTTTCCCAAGGATATTTTGTCAAGCCCTTGATATACGAGGTTTAGTTGTTGCTGGTGTGGTTGTAGGCGGAAATGTACATGTTTATAATTTTGTTTCTGTATTTATACTCAGGTCAGGTCATGGCTTAAAATAAAATAAAAAAGACATCTGTCTATGAGACATCCTTGGGACATCTCCTTGATCTAGAAGCCTCATCTCTCCTTGTTCTTTGATTCCTCTGAGCAGGTTTTAAACATTTAGGATTTCCTTAAAGATTAAACAGATTGTTTTCCAGGTCAGAAGATGTAGGATTGAGGAATTAATGAGGCGTCAGTTAATGTATTTGGGTAAATATTTTAACCACATGTTTATTCCTGTTCAGTCTATCCTCTATTCTCTAAACACATTGTGTCTTGTTTGAAAAAGCAAATCAGGACTTGATGGGCAAGAGGCCGAGCGTGTGTTACCTGAAGCCAGACCTGATAAATTTTTCTAAAAATAAGTAATAAACCAGACAGAGTCAGCCTCCTGAGGGAGCAGTGTGCGTTCTTGCCATAAATAGAACCGGCTTGCAAACAGCACTCGGTCCACTTAAAAATAAAAAAAAGAAGAAGAATAATATATAAACCCAGGCTTTATGGCCTAAGCTACTCCTCAGTGATTGACAGCTAGTGACCCAGTGGTGTACCTTTCTAGCATAACGTCCGCAGGATCGCACTTACAACACAGCGATGGTCCTCAGGCTTCTGACTTTCTGAGATCTATTTCGATGCACTCAGTGTTTCTGACTTTGCTCCAGATGCCAAAACCGATGCCATGCAATGCTAAATATGTTTCTGTTGTCCAGAGTAGTGGAAGCTGGAGAAAGGAACGTCAACAGCTGTCCGGGCAGAATTAATAATCTTATTCCCGTCACGCCGTCATGCTCGGGTGTAGTGAAAAGAGAGCGTGGACAGTATAACGAGCTCTTCCTCTCTCTCTCTCTCTCTCTCTCTCTCTCGCTCTCTCTTTCCTCCAGTCTCCACGTCGATCCCACATGCTGATCTGAAATGCAGAAAGAGCTCAGCTGTGAGTCACTGCTTTCTCTACAGCTGAGAAAGAACCAAACTGCGAGCTCGGAGCATGAATCGCATGCTGTGAGGTTCGTGTCCTGAAAATTTTCTGAACATGTGAACAGAAATACGAGTCAGAGGAAACCTGAAGCTTTGGGATGAAAGTCTGAAAAAAATGGAGATTCTTTTTCAACTGGATAGAGTGGCATCACTTCCTGTCTGGGCCTCTGCTTCCTGTTTGATACTGTAAATGTTTGCCTAAATCAAAACTTCTTTTTTCTAAATGATTGCTATTTTTTTGCTGTATTTTGGCTTTATTTTCTCTTTTTTGTTACTTTTTTTAACAATTGCTTTTCTTTATGTTGTCTAAAGACTGCAAATATCCACAAGGCCGTTCAGCTTGGATGAAAACATCAGGCAGAAATCTACAACCTGGATTTTTGTAGCTACGGAGAACATGAAGCTACTGTAGCTAAACACAAACTAACAAGTGGAAGCTACTATTCTATTACATGAAAGCTAACTTTGCATTCAAATATAAGAGAGCTAGCATAAAAAAACATGAAGCCAAACTAGCAGGAAAAAGTAAACATACAGTACAGCCAAAAACAAACTTTAAAAAAAGCAAGAAATTAGGCTTAAAAGCTAACTGTGTAGACAAAAGATATGATATCTAAAGTCAGGGAAAGTTGAGCTAGTAAGCAAAAAGCTAACCCAGTCTAAATACTGACCAAATTACACATTGAATAAAGCGACCTAAAAAGTTAGCTTAAAAAAGGCTGCGTCCCAAACTGCACAGTTCTGAACTAAATACGTTGTAGCATTCTGACCTAGTGTAGGACTTTTAAAAAAAATAAATTTTCACGTACAGGAAGTAGGAAAACACACAGCCATTAGAGATGCTGCAGATGATGTAGGTCATAATGAGTCCTAAATTCTCGCTGTCTAAGTGTAACGCTCAATCAGCCCATGCTCTCTGGAGCGCGTCCCTGCGTCCCACGCGCACTCTGTCCCTGCCTCAATTACACTATTCATTTACAATCAAAGATTAATGAACGAAGCAGATCTCAGTTCACTGAGATTAATTGCATGCCTCCTCCACTCCTACACTCTTCCGTTCCACCTCTCCTTTTCGTCAACGATTGCTCGGGAAAATGAATCGGCTTTTAGGGAGCCGAGCTCCGCCGAGAATCCGCTGTGAGAGGAAGCGGACAAGGAGTGTGTTATTGTGTCGCATACACCTTCATTTTTCTCCCTTTATGTGAAGAAGCAGTTCTTTCTCTCTGCTCTCTCTATCCCTGACAGCAGCGCGGTATAACGGCTCGGCGCCTTGACACTGATAAAACTGAAAAATTACAGGCCTTAAATGTTTCTGGAGTAGTAATAACAACAACAACAACAACAACAACAATAATAATAATAATAATAATAATAATAATAATAATAATTTTCACCTTGTGCAGGTGCAGTTCTGGATTTAATATTAACACAATGCCAGGAGGGATAAGCACATGGCATTGTGACATAAGCAATGGTCTTAGAGAAGCAATCGTTGCTGCACAGCAATCTGAAAAGGGCTATAAAGGATAATTATCCAAAGCACAGCAGTAAATCTACATCAGAATGTCTGAAAAATAAAATAATCAAGGTTTTGGAATGGCCGAGTCCAAGTCCAGACCTCAACTGTAATGCTGTGGGCGAGACCTTAAGAGAGCTGTGTATAAGCAAACTCTGAAGTGATGGACCAAAACAATGTGAGAGACTGATCCGTCATACCAGAAACAATTACTTCAAGTTATTGCCGCTGAAGCTGGCTCTACATGATATTGAATGAGAAGGGTACTTACAGTAGTACGGTATTGCCCACATATGTTATACAAAAAAGGTATATGTTGTTTGTCTTATGTTGTATTTTCTTAATACTAAGACCCGCTATGATCAGATGATTTTTATTACATTTTTACACAAAAGAAAGAAATCATAACTGGATATCTATAAAAGTAAAATCATAATCAGGAAAACATTGTACATGACAATTCAAACATTAAATAAAAGTAAGTGAAAAAAGTAAAAATTAATCCCTGCGAATAAGTAATAAGTAATAAATAAATAGATAAATAAATAAATAAATAAATAAACAAACAAATGAGGTTCCAATTTACACACCAAAGTTGATTATTTTCAAGTAACAGCATGTCCTCAAGTGCAGTGTTGGGGGACGTTACTTTTTAAAGTAACTAATTATAAAATTACTGTCATTAAAAAGTAATCAGTTACATTACTGCGTTACCTTCTGATAAAAGTAACTAGTTCGAGTACTTTTCCATTGAAGAGTAAGTACGGTTCATCATAATTCACTGCGAGTTTTGGCGCTGTGATTAGGTTTCCATCTTTCCGTGCGCCGTCCTCGCAGACCTTCCAGAACTTTGTGGAATGTCAGACACACACACTAATGGAATGACTGCTGTCTGGCTCACGTGTTACTTTGTAATGCGTTACACCCAACACTGCTCAAGTGTAACTATAGTAAATACTCTACAACTGCAATTATTACATCTAACTAAGGAAAGTCTTCCTGTACTTTCTATTATTTTGTGTTTACATTTAAACCTGAAACTGGAGACTCCTTCCATAATTATTAAATAAACACATTTCTTTTTTAAAGAGATCTTCACCGTATCAGTAATCACTCGTGTTCATCCTGTCTGCTGTACAAGTCCCTGTGAAGAAGTTGTTTTAGGAAATGCTACTAAACGAATCAACCGATTCTGACCAATCAGAATCCAGAGCTCGTCAGTGTTGTCGTGTGTAAACCTCATTCTATAACAGTCAGGGCTCAGGTGACATTCCTATGAATTTTTATAGCAAAACATGTCACAGATAGTTGAATTAGACAAGAAGGCCTGAAGGGAGTTTTATATTCTGCAGAATAACACCAAACGACAGGTTTTGTTGAGATGCTGAAGGCGTTTATTGTGTGCTGCTTGACACTGATTGACAACAACGCGGTGCAATTGGGATTTTTTGCCTAAAACTATCGCTGAGAGGTCCAAAGAATATTTCAGACTGTAAAATATATATATTTTTTTGGTAGCAAGGCTACCCTTGTCCTGTTGGAAAGAACCAGACTGAGCTTTTGCTGCTGATTTAAGGACGAGCAAGATATATTCCGTAACGAGTGTTGCTATTTGATCTCAACAGTCAATTAAATACACCCCTCTTTTTAGTGCTCCTTCAGAAGCTCCGCCCCACCCCACAATTCATACATTGACAGACATTGACAAGGTCGTGGCACTAACATCTGGGCTAGCTGAGCAAAAGAAACATCTGGCAAAACAGTAAAACTATTCTTACTAAAGCAAGCTCAGATTGTTCTTGTCTTTCATCCCTCTGAGGTCTCTCCATCACTGAAACACCTCCCAGATGCTAACATCTCTCTTGCATGTTCTTTTAACATCTTGTTAAATTTTTGCTCCTCAGACCTTTTTGAATTCAGCTGTTTTGTTTCCCTTCACCCATCGTCCCTGCCATTCCGTTCCCCCTCTCCTGGGCATAAGCGTGAACAGCTCCTGGTGCTGATTGCCTGGAGTGGTGTCGTGTTGTACAGTCTGCACCAATTTGTTTGTTTCCTTTATTACAGAGCCAGGGCTGTGTACAAACAAATATCTTCCAGCCTGAGGAAACATTTGCTTAAGTTTGCAAAAAGTGTTTTGGATGCGAAACATGCATTGCACCTTTAAATGTAACAAATCTGTAAATAAAAAATAGAAACACAGTTGGATGTAATGTAAAGCTTGTTGTTGATTTTGTTCCTTTACAGAAGATTTATCTCGGCTCAGAGGGAAGAGAAAATCTGTCCCTTTTAATTCCGTGTCAGAACAGAGGCATTATACTGGAATCCTCACAGGAACACCGGCATAGATGGTGCAATTAAATTTCTTGAACAAAACACTTTTAGTGTGCCGGAACAGTCCCACTGGACTTTTGGAGCTCTTCAGTTCCAGCTGTAGATGAGACGCTGTTTTTAACGACTTTTCTAATATTCTTATTGGGTGTCAGCCACATCAGCCGATAATTAATTAGCAGAGGTGAATCCCAGCAGGGTGAAACACGGTAAGGAGCTAAAATATCCCTCTGCCATGCCAGATCCCTTAAGGCTGCAGCTGTGTGATCTACACGGAGTATGAACATGGGTGAGAAGCGCTTGGTGTCCGGTTTTCGGAGTGATTTTTCATTATCAAGGATGAGAGACTTAAAATAGAGGTGTAAGGAGTCAGTGATTAATCCAGCAATCTAGGAATTCAAACAATTTTATCATGTTTATTTATGTAAAATAGAAACAACAACAAGCTCTAAATGTTAAAGGTCCCATATTTGACTATTTCTTTAACGACTTAAGACCGGTCCCGGAAATGTTTTTGTTAATGCCACAGCTGAAAGACCCCTCAGATAATATACACTATATGGACAAATGTATTTATATGGTTTGATGAGTTTGGATGAGTGTAAGAACTCAACCGGCCCAAACACAGAGCCATGACCTCAACTCCATAGAGCATCTTTGGGATGAACTGGAACAGCGATGATGAGCCAGGCCTTCTCGTCCAACATCAGTGTTTGACCTCATAAACACTCTACAGAATGAATGGACACGAATTCCCACCTAAACACGCCAACATCTTGTGGATGGCCTTCCAAGAAGAGTGGAAGCTGTTAGAGCTCCAAAAGGGGGACCAAATCCATACTGAAGTGTGTGTATTTAGATACAATGTCACTGCAGGCTTGGTCAAATACTTTTGTCCATATAATGTCTATTTTCATACCTCACACTCTGTTTCACTTCTCCTCCCGATGAGCTGTTTCAATGTCTATGTAATAAGCTACTGCTGAGCCACGCCCCACCAGAGAATAGCAGAGCTGAGCAACAAGGTGAGGGCGGGACGCTTCTTATATGAAGTCACTTTAGGGGGAAAATCTAATTGGCTCATTTAAGTCTAGGACAACACAAAAGAAAAAAAAAAAGAATGGAAATGTTTTTGTTTGTTTGTTTGTTTTGTTTGTATAAGCACACTGGAGACCCATCTGATTGTCTTAGCACGTCTAAAAAGTGAAAAGCATAATAGGTGTACAATTATTGGCTGGATTTTATTGTCAAAGACAAATGTCCCCCACCTCCAAAGAATTATTTTAAAATAGAAATTAGATCTCAGTGTGTGAGTGCTGCTTTGATGCTTGTTCTAAAATCCAGCAGTAAACAGACGGCAAAGGAGGAGGCAAAACCCAAGGGACAGCTACGGTTCATAATTCATACAGCTGTTGTAATCTGATTCCGACTGCTTTAGAAGGTGTTGCTTAAATTCCTTAAAGTAGTGCAGCTACAAATCTTAGGTTTAGGTTACATTATTAATGATTTGGCTGTTAGTACATTATACATTTCTTTATCTTTATAGTAAAAAGCTCGTTCACTGGGATGTGTATGCTGAACAATTTGCATAAGCAGAATTAAAATGTGTATAATTGTTGATTTTGTTAATACATTTTCCTATTTCTCTTTCCTGAAGTAAGGAGATGTTTACATGCCATTTATGGAAGGAGTCTCCAGTGTAAACACTTTGAAACAGTCAGAGAAAAAGCTATAACGTTAACCCTTTACATTTTATAGTTCAGTATCAAAAAAGGACAAGGTGCATATTTTGTTTTGTTAACTTTGAAAGAGGGACAAAAGATGCAATGAACTTTCATTAAGAACATGTAATGGAAAGCAGTTCATGGATGTTAATTAAAAATAATACTTTTTTACTTATTAAAAAAGAAAGCCAACTCAAAGCAATAAATTAAGACAAATAAACATTTTTTACGATAAAATGGTTGTAAATGAATGTTATATTAAAATTATTATTATTATTATTATTATTATTATTATTATTATTATTATTATTGTGAGTTGACATAACTTCAACTTCATTTCGTGCTCCCAGCTGTCTTTGCTCTTTACCTTTTATGGACTTTTGTGGGCGCCACGCATGCAGATCAGCTGTGCTCTCAGTGCTCTCTGTAAATCACAGGTGATAAAGTTCATCAACGTAGACATGCGGATATAAAGGAAATGTGCATTTATAAACCATTTATTAATGCTCCGAAAATGGTTGGTTTGCCCAAGCATTTACACACATCTTTACTAAAAGCCTGAAATAATTCCTGTTGTGTCTCAAAACATCAATAAATGTCCACTCTCACTGGTTTATTGTTTGTTGTTTTACTGAATGTCAAACTCTTTAGACGCTCAGAAACCCAAACATGAAGCGACAGCAGTGTCTTCGCTGTCAGAAGCCTCAGAGCTTTAACTTGACGTGTTTTATTTTCATCCGAACGATGACATCTGGGTAAACTTCTCTGAACGGAGTGGTGAGGTCATCGTTTCTCACGTCGCCATATTCCACACTCGCGATAAATAAATATCTGCAACTCCAGCCTGTATGTCAGCTGATACTTCCACAAGTGCACTGTTTATAATTGTCTGTAGGAAACACGAGGCCATACACACACACACACACACACACACACACACACACACACACACACACACAAAACAATTAGCTACATAATAGAACAGTGTGTAGGAATGTAGCCTTTGTAATTAGCTTTTTTAATTTAATCCTGTTTAATCGGTGGAAAGGCCGTGTCTGTGTGTTACACTTTACGTTCCTCTATTGTGAATTAATTGCTGCTAAAATGTGAGCAAAAAGCTTTTGTCTGTCTTTAGTAAGATAGAAAAAAATGCTCAGAGGTAATTCATTTAAACCTGTGATAGTGTGATTTGTGGAATTAACTAATTAACTACTAACTTACTTAATTAATTAAATCATTAATTAATGTGCTATCTTTGCGTTAAAATTGTGTTAATTAAATTAGATGTTTACATTCAATAACAGTGAAATTCTAAAAATTCTGATTTTATTTAATGAGAAATTAGATTTTGTTGTTTGTTTGTAGATGATAACATAAGAATTACTGCATAATTATACAAATATTACTACAGTATTAAAAAATAAAGACACAACAATAACAACAACAAATAAACACCTTCCTCTGGGACATAAAATTTTAAAATGGTAATAGTTAATATTAATGTACTCCAAATATTGGATAAACTGAACACCAGTTCTGAGATGCTTCGAGTATAATTCTATACAATAGTATAAATACACACAAATGGAGAACCATTTTAAAGAATTCTAAAAAGATCCACTACTGTGCAAAAGTCTTACTGTACCATAGGCACCATATTATCTTTAATACAAATGTTGTTATATGTTAATCATGTCTGCATTATGTACAAAACCATTGACTATTTCCAAACATAACATTACAGAAGAATATATTTGCAAGCCTGTAAAGATGCTCCTGGGTTTTGCATGAAAATAGAAAGGAGTGAGAGTGACAACCGTACCAGAAGAACTTATATTCTCCAGCACACTCAATAAAACCTAACCAACTTTTGCAAATTACTGTACAACTACTGTATGTAGAACCTTAAAAATAAAATCAAGTAGAACTCTTTCTTTCAAATGTACAGTAAGAACCTTTACGAACCCTAAAAAAACATCTTTAATTAGACTGAATTAAATTCTGAGGAATTCATACATTCAGAGGAAAATTGGTAAATTAGAGTAAAATAAGAAAAAAAAAATGTATGAAACAAAAACCAACATTATTTTTTTTCTTCTTTTTTTTTTACCTCGAAGAATTTATGAAGAACTGAATAATAAATTGTTCAGAGTAGAACCTTATTTGAATTGTAAAAATGTAAAAATGTTTAATTATCCAACAAACCTATGAAAAAAAAACATTAAAAAATGATTCAGGGTCCTTCTTCAGTTTTACATAGAACTCAACAACTGAGAGTTTTGCCCTCAGAACCATTTCCAAGTGGATTCCTCTTCTTCTTCTTAACATAAGAACACTTATTAATCCAGTGAACATTTTTTCCTAATCTACTTTTTTACAACAAAAAAAAAAAAAGATTGAAAAAAATTTAGTACAGCAGGGTCTCTCTATCCCTGAGTGTTCCTTTATCCTTCTAAAAAGCAAGAGCCCTTTATTATCCAGGACACCCATAAGCGTCTATGAAGAAGGCTTGTTTTATAGAAGTGTAGGCTTTTTTGGGGGAAAAGAAAAAATCATATCTTAAACACTTAAAGGTTCTTTCATTGTTCCTGTGGGTGGAACCAATAAAAAGTTTATGAACAAATCTCCATATGTAATCTTATAAGACGTCTAGAGAAATAGTTTGATGGAAAACCTTAGTAAATAATAAAAAAAAAAAATTAAACACTTTCTGTTGAAAACCTATAGTTTTGAACCTTATCAGGAAGATTTTCAATGCAAGAAACAAATAAGAACTTGAAGAACCCTTGTTAGAAAGTACCAAGAAGCTAAATATTAAACACTTTCTCTAAGAGATATTAGCTTCCAGTTATATTATTGTATTTTTTTCCTGAGCAAGTGTGTTACATAAAACATTTATGATTAAAGATAAGACTGTAGCAAAGTTCAAATGAATTATACATACTATTTTTTTTACTAAATTAAACAAGTAATAAATATTTCATTAAAATAGCCTGTCTTTACATTAACTGATCTCTTCAAGAACATAGTTTTCCGAATGCTTGTCATGTTCTATAATTTACAGTACTGCTTTGTTTATATATTTTATTATTTTTTTAGTTTAGAAGTTAAACACTCATCTAATTAGTGCTGAACAGAAACATTTCCTCACAGGTTTGATGTCATCTTCATTTTCATGTTCGAGCTCCTCACCGTAACTAACCTTACCCCCTGAGTGGATGAAGGAAAGTCGTCATCGCTCTCATCTCTCCACACCGCAGATGAAGAAGCCGTCTTAATGAGCACTATTAAAGGTAACACACGCGCCATAATCACCTCACCTCTGTTATTTATTGCAACCATCAATGTCTACTTTTAGCACCGAGGCTCAGAATAAATCCTTCTGAACGCTCATTAATGTCCGCTCGGCTTCCTTTTCCAGGACGGAAGGTCGGGGATCTTTTTCCTGTCCTAATCAGGCGGCGTTATTGATTTGGACAGGTGAAGTGGAGCTACAGCACCCGCAGGACTGCTTCATCCTCACACCTGACACTTTACACCTCTCTGAAAATGAGATTTCAGAACAAAGCAAATGTGAACAGAGGTTGTGCGCTCCTGCGAGGGTCTCATTTCAGGTTGAGTCACATGCTGTCGTCATAAAGAACAAAACACACGGCAGGGGACAGAAAGTCTGAAGACAGGACCGAAATACTGCTGCTACTGTTGTTGGAAATAAAAAGACTTTCTTCTGATTTTTATTATTAATTTAAAAATAAAAAAAACTCACAAAGATGACAGATCCATAGTTAACGACTCTTTGAATATCTTGTTAATTTTTCATTATGACATCAATATAAATTCTATTCTAATTATCTTTTTTTTTTTTTTACCCTAAACTTTAGTTCACTCTGGAAGAGCATCTGGAACTCTTGAACATTTTTCTTATCAGAAATCTCAGCATTTTAGCGTCGTAACATAGAACACTTCCATAAGTGAAGCTTATCCACAAGATAATTACTCTGGTAATGTTTATTATGATTATTATGATTATTATGATTATTATTATTATTATTATTATTATTTTTATCGTGTCTCTGTAGGAGCCCTTAATGGTTCTATGTTAAACCGTATGATAAAGCAGAAGCTGCATATTACAAAATCAGCCTAACTTACAACTGAATATTTTACTTTAAACTCTTTCTGCTAGTAAACCTCTGTTTTTAGGTTGTGCTGTTTAGAATACTTAACCCTTTATAAGACACTCATTGAAATACTTGGAAATATAATAAATATTTATACAATAAAAATACTTTATTTTTTATACACATTATTTTTTATTTTTTTTATGTTCCCAATCAAGGTCAGTGAAGTTATTATATGTCCTTAAATTGGAAGAAAACTTCCATGGGATGATAATCATCATCATCATCATTATTATTATTATTATTATTATTATTATTATTAT
>JAOVVB010000037.1:926268-948419 GCA_028570985.1 Heterobranchus longifilis
CCTCTGAAGTTTGACTTTTTGCACCATTAAAATACTTATAGGCAACTAGTTATCATATCTTCTTCTCCATGAAACATTTTAATGCTCAGTAGTACACATATATGGTTCTTTAATGTATTTGCATTGTACTAAAATGCATTCTTTTTCAATCGCCATATACAGTATCCCAAATCACTATGGCCGTTAAAAATTACAACAAAAACACAACAACACATTTTTCTTTTTTTTTATGAGGTGTTAGTGCAGTATATAGCTTTTATCCTTAATGCTTTTTCCCCCTTACGTTACTTTTAATTTTATACTTTAAATAGTTTTGAAACCAGTACTTTTACACAAAGTCTTTTTAAACCCTAGTATCTATACTTCTACTCAAGTAATGAATGTGAATACTTTTGACACCACTGCTAGCACGTCAGAGAGTGATAATTCAGCCAGTGACTGAGATCCTAATGTCAGAAATAAAATGATAAAACCACCCCACGTTAGCATGAACACTTTTATTCTTGTTTTAGTTTTTCACCTTAATGTGACTGAAACAATCTGAGACTAGATGCTAATCAGAGTGATAGCAAAGACATTAGGAGACTAGTTGCTAACCAGAGATAAAGTCATTTTTAGCATCCATCTGTCACCATTAATTTAACTTCTATGCCTGATATAATGCTTTAACATTCTTTTAATGGCAGAGGTAACGGAAATGTTGAAAATGCATTTGTGTGTGTGTGTGTGTGTGTTAGCAGAGAAATTAGCAGGCTAGTTGAAACTAGACTTATAAATGGAAGTTTTTAAACAATATTCATTCTTTGACTGGCATCATGACAGAATTAACAGCTTGCTAAGACTAAATTGATGAAGATTGGATGCTAATGAGGGTATAAGCTGGGGATATTCGCTAACACGACACGAAGATGGTGATCTTTAGTGTCCATATGTGACTGGTAAACAAACTGGTAATTGAAGTCACGTCTTGGTTTAAGCTAAAATAGGATTATATTAGATGCTAATGGGAAGGTAAGCAAAAGAATTAAGAGTCTGTTTATTTTTTCACATCAATCTGCGACCTCTAATTCACCTAAAAAGGCCCCTGCGGGCATGAATAACTTTATTTTATTTTAACAGTTATTCTTTTGCACCTTGAGAGATGAGATTGAAATGTTGACGACTTCATGCTAATGAAGGTTAATTAGCAGGATAGTTGCTAATAGATGATTATTGTCATTTTTAGCATCCATCTGTGATTTCTAATCCCACTTCTAAATGAAGTCACGCCTTCTTATGAAGCTGTAATTGATTTTAATGTTGGAGTCCGGATGCTACTGGATGTATTAGCAAAGGATTTAGCAAGCTAGTTATAAACCTGACACAAGCGCGGCTCTCTTTAACATCCTTCTGAAGCTGAAGTAGAAGTGAAAGCACTCAAGCACTTGCTAGCTTGACTGTCAGAATTTATGAGACGTGAGGATTCTTTTCTTCATGCTATCACGGCAGGATTAGCTTCAGAGTGGGAGAAATGAGCATGTTTAAACGGCTAGATGTTTAAATCTCCATCTTGGGGCAGTTTCTGTGAGGCTCACGGTCTGATTTATTCTTCTTCTGAGCTTTTATTGTGCTCGATTCAGGGTGTTATTTTAGCCAGGAGCTGTAGATCACACACAGAAGGCTTTAACCGCTAGGTTAGCTTTCTCGCTCTCTTTTTTTCTCGGTGACTGTAATAAATGCCGGGTCGCTGCTCCGAGTCCAATTGAGCTGTGCGATCACATTAACGCCTCCCTGGACTGGCCTGACAGCTTGTCTATTGCGCCATGTTTCTGGCTTCTTGCCCATTAATAAGTTTTCTAGGTTTTTTTTCTTTTTTTTTTACTGGAATGAACTCAAACTGGAACATATTTCCCGAGTCAAGCGCGTTTTCCGACGCAGTGCTGAGGTCACAGTGTGACTGCAGTTACACACAAAGGCCTTGTTCCTGCTGTCTCGCATTTCATTAAATATGTATACAGGGCAGCGTTTAAATAAATAACCGCTGGCATTTTATTTCGCTCCCTTCTCTCTCTTTCACTCCCTCGCTCTCGCTCCTCCGTCCTCCGTTTCTAACTGTTCCTCTAAGCGTTTAGTTTATGCATTTTTCTGACTCTTACATGCAGAGAAATGGCAAAGCAGCAGGAGGTAAAATGACCTGAAACGGCTTCGCAGGAAAGCTTTTTTCAGTAATTTTTGAAAAGCAAAAAAATTAGTAGTAAAGAATTTGTAGTCCAGTGTTACATGGCACAGGTTTCAGAAAGACACGTCACGTTTAAATTAGGATTTTCTCCTAAAGAAATTAAGTGTGTTGTGTTTAAGCAACAGATTAAAAAAACTGTCTGGAGCAAGTCTTTGTTTTTGGCTGGAGCGAGCATGTTACTTCATTTCCCTCTTTGTTTCGACAGCACTTGATTTCAAATTACTTTTAAACCTAAAAACTTGGAAGAAAACCCTATAAAACAGCCTCATCTCAGCTGAATTAAACGGTTTCAGAGACGTTATGTACTCTATGTCTTGTTAGCAACATTAGCATGTATATATATAAGATTTATTATTTCAATAAGAATGTATAGAACTATATAGTATGTATAGAATCTACTTGTCTATCTATCAGTTTGGTTGTTTGATATGTATTTTTTTTTTTAAAAAGTCAAACATTAGTACATATACATTGTACCCTATCAGTTTAAAGTTTGGGCACCCCTTCTAATTCCATAATTCTTTTTTATTCTCCTTCTTCTAATTTTCATCTTCTTCTTCTAAAATACTACTACTACTACTACTACTACTAATAATAATAATAATAATAATAATTTGTTTTAGTTGATAAATAGTTTTGATTTAAAAGATGATTCTCCAGCCGCCCCTTACATCATGTGGTCATGTGATAACCTGATTAATGTCCGCAGATAGAAGCTCATCCATCACTGATTCAGAGATCTGCTTCCTGGCTTCGGTCCCAGACTCAAGCTTGGAGGTTGTGGAGGGCGTCGGCCAGAGCGCCGTGTCCCGGCCTGACCCCGGCCTCTCTCTCTTTATTCTGGGTCAGATTTAGCATCGCTGCCTGCTGCTGACGTCCTGCCCGGCTGCTGCCCATGGTGCCTGGCTCTGCCTGCCGTGAACCTCCATCATCATCATCGCTCGGTGCCAACAGGAAACAGAGGCTGCTGCAGGAAACAGAAGCTCTGTGTGAGGAGAAACACTGCAGTTCACATGGAGCTGCAGCACTGACAGACACTCTGACTGTATGAGATGAATCACATTTATTTACATTTACATTCATTACACAGATCCTGGTGATGGTGGAGGGAATATATTCTCGGTTTTCTCTTAAAATTCCCTTTAAAAGACTTATTTATATTGTATGAATCACAGCTTTATGCAAACATTTAATTAAACATTTTGTGTTTTAGATTTTAAAAAAGAGTCCCAACACAAGATAATGTTCACATGTTCCTACAAACAAATTATTATCTTAGTTAAAAGATGTTACAATAAGAATAGTCTCTCATAGCCAGACCTATCTCCACAGCGCTGCTGGGGGAAAGTCTGGATTCAATGTGTTTTCACTCCTGGATAGTGAAAAAAAATCCCTTCCTTAAACCAGTCACAATCGTGCTGGGCGGCGCCACGCCCCAACGGTACATTTGCAAAATAGCGTCGGAAGGGAATCTGTTTCGCAAAAATGATGCAAAGGTATTCTTTGTAGAACTTTACAATCATTCACTGAATGAACAGAGCAAGCCTGCCTTATTGCACAATCCAAATCTTCAAAACTTGTCATTTTCAGCATATATGCTGATAGCTCGGAGATTGTTGTTTGTTTCCCGTAGCGAAGGGACACAGACTTCCTCTGTGGACAGGAAGTAAGGCTCGGCACGGTTTGGTAAGCCCACCACACTACAATAAGAGAGACCTGAAAACAAAATTGGGGGCAAGGTCATGTAGTGCTTTATATGCAATCTGCAGGATTTATTCTAAATTTTACCAGAAGTGGAGGGATGCTATAGAATGGATGTAATGTGGGATAGACAGCTGGTTTTAATTAAGCTGCATTTTGAACTAATTGTAAACAACTTAGAGCAGATTGACTGAGGCATGTGTAGAGGGAATTGCAATAATCTAAATGGGAGAAAATTAAAGTGTGAATTAAGAGTTCAAGGTCTGAAGGAGGCACAAAATGGTCCGGATAAATTTGCCACTACAGTTGATCAGTTTAATGTCCATTTCACCCAAATATTCAAAGAATTTTGGTTTTATCAGGGTTTAAGTGGAAGAAATTAAGAGACAAACAGTCTTTGGTGGTGGCTAAGCAGTCATGGAGGGAGGACAATTGATTTAGGTTGTTGGGTTTGGCAGAGAAGTAGATCTGAGTATCATCAGCATAACAGTGATATGACACGTCTTGAAAGCAACAGAACAATGAAAAAAGGATCGGTCCGAGGAGGGACTCCACACAACAGGAGAGCTGAGGTGGATACATGATTATTTATCCTAACTTAAACCCAACCTTACCCTAGTAACCTCAACCACGAAGGGAAGCAGTATGAGAAACACTATTCGCAGGAGAAACAGACTTCAGCACAAGACATCTTCTGACTTTTTGAAGATGCCACCAAAGATCGAGACTTCAGAAAATAGCTTGGTGAGAACATATTATTGCTGAGAGAAATGATGGACAAAACTACAAAGACCCAAAGCGTGAATCATCCTTTAAATGTATTGAAGCGCAGCTATGTAGAAAATACATGTCTGAGTGTAAAAAGATGTTGACAGTCCAGTAAATCCCAGAGCAAATGAAGCTGTTACTGCAGCATGAGAGCGTCTGGCAGCCGGAGCAGAAACGTCCACACAGATCCGCTTCTGGGGAAACCCTTCATCTGCTGCCGGGGCTTCCAGGTTTTACCATCGATGGTGAATTCCAGAGTCATGCTCCTGTTAAGCGTGAGCACAGAGTCGCCTCTGACCACCGCCGTGAACAGCGAACCTTTGCTGTTGGCGTAATGTCCCGGCAGAGTCGACCACTGGCCCGAGCTCAGATTATAACATTCCATCAAGCATCTTAGGAAGTCGTCCGACGGCCCGTTTCTCACGACATACAAGTTGTCCTTGTGTCCGACCATGCAGTGGCCATAGCTCTGGTGCCTGATCAGTGTGGTAACCAGCCGCCACTCGTCTTTCCCTGAGACGTACTCGTAGATCTCTGTGGTCTCCATCGGCCTCCACAAACACACAAATATCCTGCTCATGGCTGTGGTGCACGCCGCTCCCGCCGCCGGTCGAGGTAAGTGAGCGGCAAACGCCCACCTTCCTGTCCTTACGTCATACGTTTCCACAGATGACATCATCGTTCGTTCGTACTCTCCTCCGATGGCGTAAAGACGACCGTCTACACCCACGAGGCTGAGATTGTATCGCAGCTGTGCCGGACTGGAGATCCGGCTCCAGCTGTTGTTTTCGACGCTGTAGCAGAAACAAGAGCCCACGACTTGTTTATGAAGTCCATGAACTCCTCCGACGATGTAAAGTTTGTTGTCTAAAACGGTCACCCCAGCCATGGAGGTGCTGGCATCTAGTGGAAGATCTGTCAATACTTTCCAATTGTTAGAAGTTTCATCCAGGTAGCAGACCGTCCTGGAGGCAGCATGTACAGTTTCATCCACACCGCAGGTCACATGAGCCCCCACAGCCACGAAAACACTCGGGGTCAAAGACTCCACGTAAGAGATCAGCTCTGAGGGTAAAGATTTCTTAACCTCCGCCTCCAGGGCAGCGTACATGTTCCGGATGAACAGCGCAGCAGCATGGTAAAGATCCATGAGGCCGAAGGTTGCAGCGGTGTGATACATCAGCAAACAGTTGTCGGAGTCAATGAGGTTGATGAGATGCTTAGTGAGCGGCGCCACCTGCAAGAAAGCAGCACATTCGATGGCTTCAATGATGTCGTCGCCGTCCAGGTCAGGCATCTCACCTCGTAACACCGCCAAGGCGATAAGAAAACCTCGAGCATGCAGAGACTTGAGGTGGATTTCTTCCTGCCGACACTCCTTCATCCCAGAGCGATACAAGGCTCGGAAATAGTCGCAGCTCTGAACAAGAAACATCTTCTCCTCGGAGAAGCGAGTGTCTCCGACCACGATAGTTAATTTGGCTGAGGAACAACATGGCAGGTATTTTTCGTCTGTACCGTCACAGCTGCTGCTGTCCTCTGATTCACTGCCACGCGCTGACATTATACAATTCTCTGACAGCAACGCTGAAGAAATGATTCTCTATGGAAATGAAACCAGGGTGTTGAAGCGTTCCCAAAAGTCCTGAAGAGAAGCTGGAGAGAAGTGACTTAGTAAGAAGCAGCTTCACTCTCCGTTCTTTCACAGCTTTCAAAAATAGACGCAGTTAAAAATAGAAGAGAACAAATGATCTGAGTCACATTCATGTTGTGGGCAATATGTGAACACCGGGTCAGTGATATCTGCTGCTGCAATCTTAAAAATATCAAAAAATCTCTTTCAGGTAACAAAATTTACTGTGAACCATTTTCACTGGAACTTTTTTATAGACTACTTAAATTATCTCAACCACATAATTTTATTCCTGGTAGTGTGGAAAAGGCTAAACATATTATTATTATTATTATTATTATTATTATTATTATTATTATTATTACTAAACTAACATTTTGACATTTGGGGCATATGACCTTGAATATGACCCTGAATTTAGGCAATAAGGCAACATGATCACTGATTGTCTACGCCATAAGATGGTTCACAGTTCTCATATCTAAATGAATGAAGTAAAATAATTCCAAAATCTGTCACTGTCTGCACAAGATAGTGAATGCACATAATAATAATGTCAATAATCATCATGAAGTTATGTTGGCTATCAAAACCAATGATTACTCTCATTTGTTTTCTGGTGGTGAGTTAGATGAGAAGATCTGTACGATAAATATAAGGACATCCAGCAGACAGTCAGTGTAGTTTAGCATAAAGACTGGAAAAAAGGGGAACAGTTAGCCTGGATCTGTCAGTGGTAACAAAATCCACCAGCACCTCTAAGGCTCAGTAGTCACCACATTTATCTTGTTTGTCTAAATCTGTACAAAAATGGAAGTCTAAGCTGCATTTACATGGATTCAGGCAGACGGTAGGCTATAAGGACAACACATTTTTGACGGTATGGAAAAAACAAAAAAATTAATAAAACAAACAGTCCGACGAAATAGCAGGACAGAAAAATGAAACATGCATGGTGATGTATTGTTTAGCCTACATGAATTGAATCAAATAATTTTTAAAATATATATTTTGTGTTTATGTTTTTTGTATTATTCTAGTAATGCATGGAACTTCTTGTAATATCTCGGTAGGATTTGAAGCTCTGCTCATATAATTCCTGTCTGCATTGCACCAAAATGATTAGCTTCTCGTCCAGATCGCCCATACGTAACATCTGGTTGTAAATTCTGTCACAGACGATGGGAAGGAATATTTTAACTCTTGATGGCAATGAGTAAGATGTTAAGAGAAATAAGTTAGATTTCCCAAAATGTCTAAGTACTCCTTTAAAGTTGTTGATTATATTTAGTGTGTAAAGTTGTCAAATTATTCATGACTTAATAATATACACATGAGAAACTAAACTTTTTGCACCAAGCTTCTGAAGGGCCAGTGGGTGAACAGTGATGTTTGTCGAACCTCTGTGAGTGGCTGTGAGAAGATCAGTTTGAAGAACAACAGCTGCTCTTTGTTTGTGTCTTTACATCTGTTTTCTGTCGATCTGTCTCTTTACATTCACTTACAGTGAAGTGGAGGAGGGGCTGACCTACATTTGGGCCCCGAGGGGCAGTCATACAGGTCATGTGACCCGGCCGCTGCCTCCTCAATCAAAACAATCTATACTGGCTCCAGCAGTTTCTGACAGGGGATTGTGGGAAATTTTGTGCTGCTTCTTTGATCAGGAAGCAATGCCAGGGGATGAAGATTACACTGACAAATGCACTGTACTAATGCAGGGTGTTGTTCAAACGCATATACAATTAGGCCTATGTGGAGAAAAGGCAGCGCATTCTTATAAACGGGTCATATAATGAATACGAAAATGTATGCACAACAGTTATGTATAATACATGTTCCGTGTTCCAGTTTGTAGCTATAATACATGTTACGTTTTCCATTTTAAATACATGTGCCAATCGCATGATACACACGTCATTAACATTGCGATTAATGTTGTGAAACGGGACTAATTCAGCAACAAAAATACTTAGTTAGATTTAGGCAACAAAACGACTTATGGTTTGAAAAAAACTGCGGGGATTGCATTAAAATCCCTACTTCCGTGTTCCATTTTAAATGCATGTGCCGGTCACGTGATACATCATTAATGCCGCAATTAACGTTGTGAAACGGGACTAATTTGGTAGGTTTAGTCTACAAATATATAGGCTACTTAGTTAGGTTTAGGCAACAAAATGACTTGGTATGGTTAATAAAAAACCATGGGGATCTGCATTAAAATCCCGACTTCTATCTTCCGTGTTGTCTGATAAACACGGACTCAAACTCCATCAAGTCAACGACCTCGAGCGTGTCTTTTAATCCTGGGCCTCATGTCTCACAATTTATGTACGAATTACAGTGCATTACTTTTCATAGTCATTGCTACAAACAGGGAATGAGACCAGCATGAAAAAAGGTATTTCATTCAATAATCTTTGGGTGTTTTTTATGGCACATTTAATCTGTACACCACCTGCTCAGCAGCAAACAGCAGACAGACACACTTATAGAGACTATAGACATAGTGGAGCATTTAGCAGCTAAAGAGACAGATATTCCCTCAGCTAATTGGGCTCCATCGGGTGGACACAAATGCAAAGGCTCCTAATCATGTCCGTAACTGCTGGATGTGGAAATAAGCAAATGTTTGCTAAAAAACAACATATGAGCAAAAGGTGATATGTCAATGCTGTGGTCACACCTTGTTCCACTGCCTCCATAGCCAGAAAAATCAGTTATTGCTGGTTTAAATATCAAAATGAGCTCATATGGAGTTGATCAGTGTGCAAGAGTGTGTACTGTATTTATTGTTATAAATATAACGTATGTGCATGGAATTGGAAAAGCAGGCTATCTAAATTGAAATAGCAAGATAAGTAACATAAAGAAAAAACGTATTCAGGTTTTTAAACATGAGAAACTGTAATGCATGTGTTGATATGAACAGTATTAGTAGCATGAATAATTTTTGAGTCGAAAAAGACAGGTAAGAATAATAGCAGGTTAAGTAACAGAAAAAACATTTTTAAATGCGAGAAACTGGATGCATGTCGATATATTAACAGTATTAGTAGCATACATAATTTTGAGTCGAAAAAGACAGGTAAGAATGCAGTATGCAGGAAAACATGAGCGATAACACAGATAGCAGCACAAAATCAACACACCAGTGTATCTCCCGTGTAGCCTACCTGTTTCATACAGTCCTCTAGGTTTTTTTTGAAAGACAGGCTGAGGAAATTGGGTTCACCTGAAAGTAAACAATGAGATTTTGTTATAGTATGCCTATATATTTACTATAATACTATTTCTTACAGCCTTATGTTTTTTGTCATTATTTCTAAAATTGTGTTTTATTTATTTATTGATTTATTATTTTTAGATTGTTCTGAAGTGATTATTTTGGAGCCTCTCTTCTCTCTCTGATGAGCCGCACATCCATGGCCGCAGCACAGCTGGAGTGACCCTGTCTAAATCATTGCGCCTGTCCTACTACGGTAAACTAGTTCGCTTGTTTTATCATTGGTTTAGGTATTCCGTTTCACTTCACCGAATTCAAATTCACTGTAAATCGATACTACTCGTTACATCACGGTTTGTCTATGTGTTGGTTTGGATATGAAATGGGTGGTCCTGTGATGTTATTTAAGGTTCAGCTGGGGGCAGGCGGAAGGATATATCTGATCTTTGTAAATATTGGCAGCGGCGAAGCGCGAGGCAGAGTGGCGCGCTTCTTCTCCAGATACTGGACTTTTCTTGACCGGACTACCGATGGATTTTCACCGCGTAACCGTCTCATTTTGCCCGTGAGAAGAAGGTTTAGACTCCGCGGTTATTTGGGATTTACTACGCGACTATTTTCCAGGTGGAATTTCATTTTTGGGGGTCACGAGCAGCATGCTGCTCTCTAAATTGGGCTCCTTCTCTCACATCTCGTCCAGCATGGATCTGCCGGCGAAACTGCAGCAAGGTAATAACTACAACATGCCAGTGTTATGCTGTGTTACGTGACTTTCTGCCTAGCTTAAACAAAACTTAATTAGATCTAACGTTACCAAATCAGACATTTCTAATCACGTCACATTGTCTGAAGGGTCACATAATACATATAACAGTACCGGCAATTAATCTGGTAAAAATGACATAACCTCATGCCCATTTTCTATATTTTATTATTCGATTATGTTTGCCGATGGCATCACAGAAAGTTTTGGCCATTTTTTAATCGAAAAAGTCAATCATTGTTTAAATTAATATATTTTCTACTGTATGACCTTTTAACGCTAACAGTATGGGGCCATTTTGAAAGCCATGTGTTGTGCCAAAATGTGTAGTTATCTCGTAATAAAAACTAGGTCATCTCTAGAAACAGCACATGTTTCTTTTTAACGTTACTTAAGTCATTTAGCTAACATCGTTTAAATAATGTTAGTTGATATCGGAGATGATGATGATGTCGACAGTCCACCATTTTTAAACTGCTGGCACGAAAACAACACGGGTCATCTGAGGACGTTTGGTTATGCGGTCGTGTGTAGACAGCGATTTTTGTGTATTCACATGGTATTTATCTTTAAAACTCGTATATTATGAGCTAGGTGTTAAGACAGCGCTGCATAAACAACAAGCCGGGAATAAAACGAGGACACACCGGCAAAGAGACGTTTAGAGATGGGGGGTGGGGGGGGGGGGTGAAGATTTTGGCGCAACACCACAGGGTCATATCCGTCCAAATCACATAGAAGAGTCCATATTTTTTTATTTTCTATGTTGTTTTTTTCAGCGAAAGCAGATAAGCAGCCGTTTGAGAAGCAGTACCGACTGGGCTCGGTACTCGGCAGCGGAGGATTCGGCACGGTCTACTCGGCTGTTCGCCTCGCCGACGGGTTGCCGGTAAGAGCGGGGAGCTGCTTTGTTTTGGTCCCGGCACATGGCCGATGTGCTCGCAGCGTCGAGTTACGCACTGCAAGCAGCTGTGTTTCCGGTTTCAGCCTTCAAAATTAAAGCCGCACTAAAGTCTTCAATAATATTATTAGACTTAAAGTTCTTTATATGGGCAACAATATCTTCACAATTGTTAGCTATTTTGGAGCTCTTCCTCAGGAGATTATGTTGAGATTACCTTTTTTCTAAAAACTTCTAATTTCATATTGGCTTTAAAGCTCAGGTTGAGTGTTGATTCTTGAACTTGGAAACAGCAGCTGGCAATCTCACCACTTTATTATCAGTAATATTCATATTAAAGCTGTTTTCCTTCTTGGAAAAAGTAGCAGGAGTGAGATAAAGGTCTGCATCCAAGACTGAAAGTATCTCTGTTTTCACAAGACATGTATGAGCAATCAGTTTACAGATTGTTTTTCAATTACCTATGTCTTTAATTTCTATTGCAATATTTAAAACTGCCAGACTAGATTTGGACTGACTAAACAAAAATATTTTTTCCAGATTATCACAGCTGTTATACCCAACAAGAACTCATGTTTTGACCTTGTGTGTTTATTTGGAAGGCAGTTACTTCCTGTTTTAGTCTTGTCAGCTGTGCAGCTTGACACAGCACAGTCCTGCCTGGCATGTGGTCTTTGTTTTCACAAAGAAATGTGGTCTATGAAGCGTTTCTCTTCTTCCATTGAAAAACAATCGTGTTATTTTGCTTTATACTCTTTTGTGGAACAAGAAGTGGTTACATGTTTTGATAATATTTTCATAAAATAGCCCAAAACTGGTGGAAAAATAATTTTAATTCATTATTAAAGACAAACAAAAAGCTTCATGTTGCTGTTAAGAGTCACCAATTATTATTATTATTATTATTATTATTATTATTATTATTGCTGCAGTTTATTATGTGTTTTTACTTTTTACATAGCAACATAATTTATTCTTCCTTTTATATTGTATGTTATACAATATGTATGGAGGCTTTGTGTTAATAATGTTGTTTATGTTTACATGCAGGTGGCGGTGAAGCACGTGTGCAGGGACAGAGTGACTGAGTGGGGATCTCTGGTGAGATTATACTTGCAGTTTAACAGTTTTACAACTTCCTGTCAGATTGATTACCACTTCAGGTGCTATATTAGTTAGTTAATCCTTTAATTAAAAGGGCAGTGTCATCAAGATCCTTATTTAACCTGTGTACAAGAAAAAAAACATTGACGACACAATTAAACACACTATTTATATACAAAATAGACTTTTAAAACCTTCAAATGGAATAAGAGATTTTAACGTAAATGTTTTTGGGGCTCTTTCTATCCTTCAGGAGTAATATTTAATGACACAGTTAAGTTCCTGAGCTTATTTTGAACATGCGTTACAGCTACAGTAAACTGAAAATTAACTTTGACTGGACTTTATAAATACTGTATTTCAATGTAATCAGAGAGCAGAGGCAGCTTCCATTCACCTGTTTTCATGTGCATTTTTAATTTGAAGAGGAACAAGAATATACCCATGTGCGAGCACTCGATTTGAAACAGTTTGAAATTAATGATAGCTTATTGAATTACGTGCATATAGTTCACAAGGCAGACAGCGTTTTTACTTTTAAGAGTAGGCTGAAGACCTTCCTCTTTGACGAAATGACTAAGTATTCGGTTTAAAGTTTATTTTATTTTTGTTTTTACTCTTTATCTTTTTCTTGTGTTTATTATATTTTTGTCTTTACGCTTCATCTTTTTCTTTGTGACAAGTATTTATTAACTGTGTTTTTATGCTATGTATTTATTTTCTTTTTTTTTTTACTGTCAGGTGCATTGATACCACACTTGGTGAATTTGCACCATGAATAACATTTGATTGCTTGCTTGATTGATATACAGTACTTAACCTTTTTGCACGTATTGTTTTTATCTGTCTGCAATATGAAATTTATTATAATTCATGGACAGTGAGTTGATATATTTCTCTCTCAGTGCGGCGCGGTGGTTCCTCTGGAGATCGTGCTGTTGAAGAAGGTGGGCGGGGCGTTTGGCGGCGTGGTGCGGCTGTTGGACTGGTGGGAGCGGGCTGACGGCTGGCTGATGGTGATGGAGCGCCCCGAGCTGGGGCAGGACATGTTTGATTACATAACTGAGCGCGGCGCGCTGGATGAGGCGGCGGCGCGTGGCTTCCTCCTGCAAGTGCTCGAGGCGGTGCGTCACTGCTACACCTGTGGCGTTGTCCACCGAGACATCAAAGACGAAAACCTGCTGGTGGACCTGAGGACCGGACAGCTCAAACTCATCGACTTCGGCTCAGGGGCCCTCCTCAAAGACACCGCCTACACCGAGTTTGATGGTGAGTCAGAATCAAAGAGTTGCATCGGTAGTGTGATTCCTGTTTTATACTATATAAAATACTTAACGCCCCCCTCCTCCCTCCAGGTACGCGGGTGTACAGTCCTCCGGAGTGGATACGGTTCCGTCGGTACCACGGTCGCTCGGCCACCGTCTGGTCTCTCGGTGTGCTGCTGTACGACATGGTGTGTGGGGACATCCCCTTCGAACAGGACGACGAGATCCTGAGAGGACGGGTCTACTTCAGACGCAAAATCTCTTCAGGTTAGTCCGAGTGTGACGAGTCCACTCTGCTTAGGTCACAGTATCAGGTTTTACATTGCATTACTACGTGTACATGCACCAAATATGACGTTTTTTAGTGTTTTCCGAAAAAGACCCACTAAGCTGCTTACATGGCCAATGAAAATGGACATTCCACTAATAAAGGATTTTTGTTTTGGGCATGCATCTCTACCCCAGCCTTGCAAACTGTTGGCTAGTTGCTTTGTGTAAAAACCATAAACCATAGCAACGCACAGAGCTGACTGTATACAGGTAAGAGGCAGTGTGTCGTACACTGCTGTAAAAGCCCTGATTGAGACCCATATTTTGAATACGCTGTATACATGTCCAAAGAATGCTTCTAAAACCGGAATTATCTGCATATCCCACATGTCTTAATCAAAAAATGCTACATTCAGAATAAGGGCTAATTCAGGGATATTCAAATGGAATATTGCTGTTTACACCACCGGTATCAAATCGGATTAATAGTGGAATATTGGTGTAAATGTAGTCAACGATGTCCAGGGAGGATGCTCTCCTGAAAAAAAGGTTTATACATCTCTTTGTATTGTCATCACAGAGTGCCAGCAGCTGATTGGCTGGTGTCTGAGCCAGCAGCCGTCTGACCGGCCGACCCTGGAGCAGATCCTCCTCCACCCCTGGATGACAGGCAGCGACGCACAGCACACAGACAACGATGGCATCACACTCCACGCCATCACAGCGGACTCTTCCTCCTCATCTTCCTCCTCCAGCCAGCAGAGCCTCTGATTGGTCAACATGAGGCTGCCTGGAGCGTGGCATGGACTTGATTGACAGCTGCTCCTCCTGCGTTGCCGTTGTGAGGAGGTGTTTTCTGGTGATGGAGCAGGTCATGATCACAGTTCAGGATGTTGACTTGCTCCACAGCGCCCCCTCCTGTTGGCTCTTATAGAGCCTCGACACCTGTCTGGTGTTCATGTTTCAAAGTGCCTTGAGTTTGAAAGTTGCTGTGGTCGTCTTCAGAGGTTCCTTTAGTTCGAACAATACAGTTCTAACCCAGAAGAACCCAGCCACGTTCTTTTCCAATGAAACAAACTTGTCCTTGGTCAGGAAAAGTTGCCAGGCAACAAGCAAAGACAAGAAATAGTCTGGTACATAACATATAATAATAGTGAGCAAAATTATGATTTTAAATCAGGAAATAGTTTATAAGAGTCTCGGCTGTTTGTCCTCGCTGGTGGTACTGACGTCCTGACCCTTTAAAGATTAGCCTCTGAGGCAAAACTTTATTGTTTAAAGGAATACTTCACCCACAAAATTATCATTTGTACATCAATTACTCACCGTCTATCAGACTGATAGTTCGTCCAATCACTGCCAGGTATTTTTTGAAAGCGCCTGTCCTTTTCCAGTTTTCTGTGTAACAAACCATCTGATGCATCAGGTTAGGATGCCTCCACAGTGTACAGACAATCCAAAGCAGAGATAAGTTTTGATGCAATAGGCTGCCACATTTAACAACAGCAAAATTATATCAAAATATCAGTTTACAAACTCTCACAACTCGTGCAGTTTAATCCAGTCAGTAGTAACCAAACATATGCATTTTTGCTAAAACCTTACTATTTAAAACACATCTACTATCCTTCTGAGAAGTTTGCGCAGGCGCACTACTTGTCCGTGTGTGAAAGTGTTTTAAATAGTAAGGTTTTAGCAAAAATCTATGTGTTTGGGAAGTACTGACCATGCGACTGGATAAATGAGATTTGGATTATATTGCACAACTTGTGTAAGAGTTCGTAAACAGATGTTTTGATATAGTTTTTCCTGTTATTAAACGCAGACGCCATTTACTTCTGTGCATCAAGAGTTTTCTCTGTTTTTGGATTCTTCATTCACAGTGGAGGCATGCGACGAAAATAAAGTTTTCTTTGCGAATTCTTCATAATTGATGTACAAATAGTAATTTTGACGGTGAGTTAAAATTTTGACCTGAGTTTCAGTATATACAGTTTCTCATCATCATTTTGTGTTCTGAAAACATGATGTCCATCTTATCTCTCTCCCTCAGTGTCTGGGTGGAAAATGCACAGTCAATGCAAATATTCCATTTTGTATTTTGAATACACTATGTATTTGTTTTCTTTCTATATATTTCTATATATTTTGTATATTTCTAAGTGTTTTATTTATTTAGTAAAGAGACATTCCTTGTCCTGTGATTATTTATTTAAGTTCTTAACTTTTCTAAAATGTTTTTCATTTTTGTATTTTTTTTTGTTCTTCCTGAAAACAAGGATAAAATCAGCTTTAGTAAATCAATTTTCTCACACCAGGTTTGGAGTTTTAACAGATATTCATTTAATTTGTTAGTTTGTGGTGTTATATACAATTTTGATAAGGGGAAAAAAGTATTTTTTCATGGAATGTTTTGAAATTAAACCTGTTTGTATATAAACTGATTTTCTGTGTGATGTGTTGGCTCCTTATAGACTCTTAACATTTCTCTGTAACCACGTTACTTAAAAATAACTTCAGATTTACATAATTTTCTCCTGCAAACCTCATTTCTATTGATTCATTGAGTCATTAACAGAGGAGGAAAATACATTAATTTTACTTTTTTTTAAGGCCACCTTGATCAACCACTTAATTTTGTGAACATTTACTTAATATTAACAAAATGAAAGATCTAGGGAGACAAATTTGCCATTATAATTACTTGTCAAAACTCTTATTTCTCATTCCAAAGGTTTATTTAGAAGCGCATAGCCTTCCACTAAGAAAAAAAATGACAAAATTACTGAATAACTATTTTACTTTTGAAGATACTTTCCATCCGTTTCATGTAATAGATTTCAGGTAAACATATTGAGTATTTTCCTGTGTGGAACCATTTAATAATTCTGTGAACAGTGCACACAATGGGAAAAAATTACCTTGATGAGCGCCTCTGAGAATGAACAAAGCAATCCTTTAAAAGTCCATAATACTAAACCTCACTTTAAAAAACAATAGATGTCAATGTAAAGATTTACACTACAATCCCATTTCCAATATGAACGCTTTTGCGTTTTTTCCATCCATAGTAGTTTCATTTAAAATTAAAGTATTTCTATTTTTTTGTCTTTGTTTCTTTCATGCAGAACTATAAAAATGCAGTTTCGTGTATCTGCAGTGACACCGTGTGGCCGCTGCTGAGAAGACAGAAACCTCGAAACACTGGAAAGTACCACAGGTAAATAAACCATTGATAAGGATCGTCATCATTAAAGAATAAGTATAAGTAAATAATATAAAAAGATAAATACCGGCTTTTAATCTTCTAGCAGACATGGTAGGTGTGGCCACGTCATTTTGATCAGGCGCTTCGGGGACAGCTACCCGCAGGGGTCCTTCCATCGTCAACACCGGAACAGCACGTGAACAGTAAGCAAAGCAGTTTATTAATGGTTCATAAAGTATGTTCAAATGATATATGATGTTATTGTTTTACATGTATTTTTTTTTAGTATAAACGTGTATGTATTTAACCCAGAGACATACACTGACCTAACGTCATACAACAAGCTCAGACAGCCATAAAATATCAAGTTTCTTGTGCAGTCTACGCCAAACCCCGATTAAAAAGTAAATTAGTCCAGTTAACAGGTCTTCTGCATGAAAACAGTGTTTACTAAATTATGATCAAATACATTCTTTGGTTGGCTGAAAGGCGCTCTTCAATTCGGCTAACATAGAATAAACACAAACACCAATCATTTTTGTAAAATCTTGACTTTAGTCGTTTGTCACGGTGTACTTTGGTTGGAACCATAGACTGTATGCAATTGGGATAGGCGTAATGATAGTGATAGTGGACCCGTGTTGAAACTATTTATATTGACCAATAAACAAGAAATATTAATAATTTACATTAATTGGAATACAATAATGGTAGAAAATATGTTCAAATAAGTAATCCAGCAGAGTTGTTTATCACAACATGTCATCACACATTTGCAGTGTCCACTGATAGAAGAGAAACCAGTGTAGCTGGTGATGTAACTCGTTCTGTGTGTGTGTGTGTGTTTTTCCATCAGAGGGATCAGAGGTCAGGATGGGTCGCTCCTCTAAAGACAAACGTGACATTTACTACCGCCTGGCCAAAGAGGAGGGCTGGAGAGCGAGGAGCGCCTTCAAGCTGCTGCAGCTCGACCATGAGTTCAACCTGTTCACAGGTGAGACCCGCAGGACACCTGAGACGATGGTCTCCAGACACCTAATAGGTCCCTGCCTACATCCTGAGGAAGGTATAACCGAGTCTGGTTCTGGCTCTGCTGTAGGGGCTCCCTGACCTCTTTGGGCTCTTCTGGGCTACTTCGGTATCCATCCGTGAATCTGTCCCTGACTGTTCTGCTGTCTTTTAATAAATGGCTGATTGGTCAAAAATGTTGTTTTTTTTCTCTCTCAGGTGTGAACAGAGCAGTTGATCTGTGTGCAGCTCCTGGCAGCTGGAGTCAGGTCCTCAGTCGGAAACTCAGGTTTTGTTTTGCTTTTTTTTTGAATGACCATACACTCACCTGGACAGAAATTAAACAACAACAGTTAACTATATAATTGTTTTGTTTTCCCACTCAGGGGGCAAGAGGAGAAGGGTGAGGGGGGCGAGGAGGTGAAGATCGTGGCGGTGGACTTGCAGGCCATGGCTCCTCTGCCGGGAGTCACACAGATCCAGGGAGACATCACTAAGGTGAGGACACCATGAATAAACATGTAACTCTGATCGTCCTTTTCCACTGCAGGAACTCAACAAAACGTAACGTGTAACCCATTGTTGTAGGTTCTTCTTTTATCCCACATTGGGGGTTCATGTTCCTTGAGGATGATCTAGTTCTCCTTGAGAGGGTTCTTTGGGTTCCTGAAGATATTCTAGTTATATTTGAAAAGGTGACAGGGTTCCCCACACATCTTCCAGGTGTCTCTCAGCACTTCCAATGGAAAATAAAGGACTGGATCACACTGATTGATTTGCAGCCTTTAAATTGTGCAAACACAACTACAGTAATGTTAGATCTGTATGGAGCAGGACCACCAGTCCTTTGTAAAAGAAGATCAGTGGAGAACACTGTCCAGGCCCTCGTTAGTGTTTGTGGGGAAACGCTGACTTCACCCTCCTACCGAAACATAATGTAGTCGTCCGGCCGTCATCTTTTTTAATGGTGTATATCTGACATGTCCCAGTTTGTAAAACACAAGAAGTGCGGAGGTGACTCGCATGACCAGTGTCGTCTTCTCCTTCCTCTCAGGTGTCGACAGCTCAGGAGATCATCCGTCACTTTGAGGGTCAGCCGGCCGACCTGGTGGTGTGTGACGGAGCTCCAGACGGTGAGACGCTCACTTCCTGTCTGTCCTCGCCTGTTCTTAAATCTCTCCTGTCTCGCTTTTACATTTTGTTTTTTATTCAGCTGTCTGTCTGGAGTTATTTCCTCTTCTGTTTCCATAGTAACCGGGCTCCATGACGTGGACGAGTACATCCAGGCTCAGCTCCTATTGGCCGTGAGTACAGAGGTGTGTTTGTATTCACCTGTTGGTCTGTGATGTCATACTGACACCTGTTTGTCTCTCAGGCTCTGAACATCACAACTCACGTCCTGAAACCAGGAGGGACGTTTGTGGCCAAGGTGAGTCCAATTTTTATTCATAGGATTTATTAATAATATCCTTTTTTATTAATAATTCACTGTTGAATTTGAGGCTGCAGCCTGTTAGCTTAGCTTAGCTTAGCACAAAGACTGGAAACAGAGGGAAACAGCTAGCCAGCCTGCCAAAACAAAGTCCACCGACCAGCACCTCTGAAGCTCACTAATTAACATGTCATATCTCGTTTGTTTGTCCAAAATTCCCACAGTGTAAATAATTTCATACAGCAGTGCATTGTGGGCCTTGGACACTGTGCCATACTGTATTAACCCCTCATTGTCCTGTGTGTCTCAGATCTTCAGAGGTAAAGATGTAACTCTGCTGTACTCTCAGCTGAAGATCTTCTTCAGTGGTGTGACCTGCGCCAAGCCTCGCAGCAGCAGGAACTCCAGCATCGGTGAACACCCCCCCCCCACTGACCAATCACACGACACAAACAGGAGACTAACCCCGCCCCCAGCTCATGTAGTAATTAGGCATTTTTAGACCAAACAGTTCTGGGGACTCCCAGAGAAGAACTGTGCCCACTGGGGAGCTCACCTGAGAACTACATACCTTCCACTAATGTATGGACTTCACTGTTGGTCCATTTGTCTGCATTTTCTTCCATTTTTTCATTGAGAGCGGTTTGTGTTTTGTGGTGTCTGTTGTTTACACGGCTAACGTTTTTTAAAAAAAAAATTTTTATTTTATTTAAATGGTGGTTGCCGGTGCTGCATTGGCTGTGTTGTACCAATTAATGTACACTTATGTCTCTGGACCAGTCGCCATACATTTACGTCACTCACGGTTCCTAGGAGCTAAAAAAGTTTCTTGAAAAGGAGTTCTAAGTAAGGCTGCACAATTAATTTTTTTTTTTTTATCGTCATCACAATTTCAACTTGCGCAATAAACGCATCGCGAAAGACAGTCAGGGATTTTTTTCGAGTTAATTAAAAGAGTCACAATCAGTAGAAAACTGCACTTTAAAATGTAACTTTCATCAATATTATCAATATCTTTGTTTTGATGGTGCCTTTTGTGTTCTGTTCAATGTTCAATTTTTTTTCAATAAAATAATGTTGGAAATAATTTATTTTCATTCTTTTAATTCAACAAGCAATTTGTTATATTTTAGCAGTATACTGAAAGTAACAGAAAGGCAGATCTGAGTACACTTTAATATCTGTTTATTTATTGCAAGTAATATTGTTATCGCGTTAGTCAACGCCGTTATTGCATATCGCAGGTTTTCCTCATATTGTGCAGCTCTAGTTTCTACATCTGAGACTTTTGTACTTTTCAGACTTTTTGGCTACTATCTAATTAAAAGAAGTAAAATTTGAGACACAGAATGTTTGACAAAATGATCTGAACTCAAAGTAAACACTGATTAAATTGTGTATTGATTTTTCCACATTCATTTGTGGTGTTTGCATGAGCTCTGTTGACAAATTACTTACAGTATCTGTCTGTCTGTGTGCAGAGGCCTTCGTGGTGTGTCAGAATTACTCTCCTCCTGAAGGTTACGTCCCCAACATGTCCAACCCTCTTCTGGATCATTCCTACGGTAACTATGAGCCCTTTTCCGTATGTGGTCCGTGTCTGGATATCTGATCTGGATGAGGAAAACACAACATGTGAATGCACTCAGAACAGAATCACGGGTGGAAGACAGAAGTAACATCACTTCCCTTCAGTTGAGACACACCTTGTTTGTTAACAAGTCAGCCGGCTCTGCTTCACTAATTTGTCTATATCATTTCTTATTTTATTTCTCTGTTCTGTCTTTAAAGTGGACGTCTAAGGGAAAGGCAAAGACGTAATATCAGCACATACTATACTGTTGATACTAAAACATGTTTGCTGAACAGTGACTCCTGTGGCCACATGTGGTAATAATGGGTTAATGCTAAATGCTAAAACAGGAGCACAAATAGAGAAGAATCATAAAATCAGAAATGTCAGAGACACAGCGATATCTGTATAAAGATTATATAGCATTAGCCAACATAATCTACTGGTCAGTGATGTTTTCTATCTCATGAATCTCATTGTTAAGAGGATAAATGTTTTATTTCTTATTTCAAAGGTTACATACCGGTAGTCTCTGTTTCAGTAGCTTAGATCTGAATGGGATCAGTCTTTAGTTCCCCTGCATGTCCTGGTTCTCCTCAGTATGGATTTTGGTCTCTGTTCTTCAGATGTGGACTTTAACCAGTTAGAGGGTCCAAACCGCGTCATCGTTCCCTTCCTGGCGTGCGGTGACCTCAGCGCCTTCGACTCAGACAGGACCTACCCTCTGCAGGTGAGGAGGAGACGCAGGTTTATCTTTACTTAGTCAAACTGAACATCGGAAACATGGTTCTTACATTCAAACCAGTCTGCATCAGTCACTTTTATTATTCCAATAGTTGTGGTTATCATGCTTTATTTATTGTCACTATAAAATTTATTCCATGGTGCAGCCTGTAGCTCACTGGGTGTGAGCCCCATGTGTGTTGAATCCTTAGCAGCGGCCCTGGTTCAAATCCTGTCCCCCCCCCCCTCCCCCCTTTCCTGTCATTCACCAGCTGCTCTATAATAAAGGCAAGAAAAGCCCTAAAAAATATGAGAATAAAAGTAAGCCTCCCAACACTGCTCCTCTATGGTAGTTGCA